>PVKU01006155.1:0-109122 GCA_004027475.1 Anoura caudifer
TTTTTTTTTTTTTTTTTTTTTTTTTTTTTTTTTTTTTTTTTTTTTTTTTTTTTTTTTTTTTTTTTTTTTTTTTTTTTTTTTTTTTTTTTTTTTTTTTTTTTTTTTTTTTTTTTTTTTTTTTTTTTGCGCAGGAGGGCTATTTTTGTTTTTCCTCAACCTATTTTATGCTATTTCTTTCTCTTATCTCATGTTCTATACTACCAACCATCAAGTAGCCATTACATAAAATTTAATTGTAAATTTTTAGTTTTTTTCAAATAATTAAAAAAAATTTATTGTTCAGTTACAGTTATCCTGCCTTTTTCCCCATTGCTCACCCCTACCCCACCCCCCCCTCCCCCCATTGTCCCTCCCCAGGAGTCCTTAATTCATGGTCCTGTGCTTGCCCCTTCCCCTTCTTTCCCCCATTATATCCTTCACCCCTCCCCTCTGGTCATTGTCAGTTTGTTCTTTATTTCCATGTCTCCGGTTCTATTTTGCTCATTTGTTTGTTTTGTTGATTAGGTTCTGCTTATAGGTGAGATCATATGGTATTTCACTTAGCATAACACTCTCTAGTTCTATCCATGCTGTCATGAAGGCTAGGAGCTCCTCCTTTCTTTCTGCTGTGTAGTATCCCATTGCGTAGATGTACCACAGTTTTTTTGGTCCACTCACTTACTGACAGGCACTTAGGCTGTTTCTAGCACTTGGCTATTGTAAATTGTGCTGCTATGAACATTGGGGTGTATAGGTTCTTTTGAATTGGTGATTCAGTATTCTTAGGGTATAGTCCTAGCAATGGGATCACTGGATCAAAAGGCAGTTCCATCTTTTGTTTTTTGAGGAAATCCCATACTGTTTTCCACAGTGGTTATACCAGTTTGCATTCCCACCAACAATGTACTAGGGTTCTCTTTTCTTCACAATCTCGTAAGCACTTGTTGTTTGTTGATTTATTTATCATGGCCATTCTGACTGGTGTGAAGTGGTATCTCATTGTGGTTTCAATTTGCATCTCTAATGGTATCTCTCTAATGGCTAGTGATGTTGAGCATTTTTTCATGAGTCTATGGGCCTTTTGTATGTCCTCCTTGAAGTGTCTGTTCAGGTCCTTTGCCCATTTTTTAATTGGATTGTTTGTCTTCCTGGTGTGAAGTTGCATGAATTCTTTATATATTTTGGAGATGAAACCCTTGTCCAAGGTACCATTGGCAAATATATTTTTCCATATGGTTGGTTCCCTTTCCATTTTGTTGATGTTTTCTTTGGCCATGCAGAAGCTTTTTATTTTGACATAGTCCCATTTGTTTATTATTTTTTAATATATCCCTTACCCTAGGGGGTGTATCAGTGAAAATATTGCTGCATTGGATATCTGAAATTCTCCTGCCTATGTTTTCCTCTAGGACTTTTATGGTATCATTCTCTATTCTTTTCTTTTTTCTAAACCAATTATTTGCCTTTACTACATTATATATTTTTTCTTTTTCTCCATTAAAAAAATTATTGTTGTTCAAATACAGTTGTCTGCCTTTTCACCCACTCCTCTCCTCATCAACCCAGCCCTCCCCACCTCCCTCCCTTGGTTCCATGCCCTCCTTGGTTTTGTCCATGTGTCCTTTATAGTTGTTCCTGAAAACCCTTCATCCCTTTTCTCCTTCATTCTATATTCTTAATTTAAAAACCAAATCACTCACTTTCCCCATCCCACATACATGCACAGAAGCTTGGTAGTTTATAGGTCTTTAATATAATGCTTATTGACTTGATTATGCTTCTTTATGGATTTTTTTAAAAGTTTTTGTTTTATAATGACTTGAATTTATTGATTTACTTTTGTTTCTCAACTATCAATAAACTTCTTGTCCTATGTTATATAGGTTCATTAATTTCATCAATACAACAGTAATACTAATGACAATGATAATGAAAGAATATCAGTAATAACAATGAATTATATTTTACTAAGTGTCTATAAATTTTAGGATTTAGCTGCTTTGACACCATCTTTGACCTTTGTATCTCTGTAAAGCAATTATTATTTTCCCCATTCTCTCTCTCTCTCTCACACACACATACACAGGCCCTCACACACACAAATAAATCTCAGGACTATAGAGAAAGAGTTTGCATCAGGTCCAGTTAACTCAAAAGCAAACTATAAGACAATTAATAACCCACACAATATTTTTAAAAGTACCAAATAGTCTCTATTTTTACATTGAGCATACAATTTTGCCATTAATGTACAACTAAATGACCTATGCATTTGGCTAATTTACTTTTTTTCCCCCCGATAAACATGGCCTAGAAAAATTGCTTTAAACTTAAACATTAAAGTAATTAATTATATTTGTTTAAGTACAGAATTTATGAATTATATGAACATAAATTGTTCATATAATTACATATTATATGAACAGTTGTTAATGGGAATTATATGAACATAAATTTTCCCTGGAAAACCCAATTTATTAAAATTTATTTTTGCTATGTTTTTCTAACATGTTTATAATAAAATATATGAATATTAAATATCAGATAGTTAAAAATTCCTAATGTCTTACTAATTTACATTTTTATAATGTACACGTTTATAGGTGAAAGAACCAGAAGAATTTTAAATAAAATTAGTTAAAGATAGACTTAAGTTCTGCTTTCTGTAGATGGTCTCCTAATTTTACCAGATTGTTCTCCTCAGCCTAGAATATGTTCTCCAGTAACTCCCATTACTTAAAAAAAAAGAGTCTTTCTTAACCAGACAACCCCCACCAAACCTATGCTCGGTCCTCAGAAGCTGCTCTGCTGATTCTCGCTAAAAGGGTTGGCAGAAACGCTGGCCAAGTTAGCTGCTTCCACTCTTCCTTTCCATTCTCCCTCCTCTTTTCCTCTGCACTGAAACTAGTCTTCTCCATCATTTGCCACTTATGTGCCCGCCACCCATAGTCACTTACGTGCTGCCATTTTCTTTACCTCTCAGCTGCAGTCAGCACGGCCAGCCATCCTGTTTTCCTGTCCTGACTCCCAGTGTTCATTGGGTCCTGGCCTTGCTGCCGACTCCCCAGCTGTCCTGCCCAGAATCTTCAGAGGGCTGCTCCTCTTCTGCCGCAGGTCTGGTCTGTAGATTGCTCCTGTGCTCAGTCTCCCAGCTTCATCTTCTCACACTCTGCACTTTGTCTGGTAGACTCTTCCAGTCTCCAGCTTTAAATATGTTCCATATGTTGCTAATTCCAATGGCGATAACACTACCATTGTCATCTCCCCTAAGCTTCAACATCTAATAGGCTTCTCCAAATTAGGTCACAAAGAGCTCTTTTTGTCTCCCAGAAAACCAGGTCTTCTAATCTTCCCCATTTTTGCAAAAAAAGAAAATGTGAACTTAGGTGAATTTATTGATGCTAAAAGCCTAGGAGTCATTTTGATTCCTTTTTTTTCTCACCCTGCAATTCCCACAATTAAATCTGCCAGGAGGTTCGATAGGCTCTTCCTTCAGAATATATCCACACTTTTCCACTCCCTCTATGTTACTATGGTCATCTTTCATACTGTAGCAAAAGCCTATTAATTCACTCTACCTTACCCGACAATAATTCACTAACTTTGCAGTAGCCAAATGATTTTTTTTTTGAAAATGTAAGTTAGATAAGATGTGCTGCTTTAAGTACATAATGTCTTTCTCTTGTTTCAAAATGAAATTCAGATTTCTTACTGTGGCCTACCAGGCTCTGTCAGTTGAGACTGCTGCCTACCTCTCTTTGCATTGGCCGAGTGCTCTTCCATCCTCCATTGCCCAGTGTCTTGTGCATGCTGCCTGGAGAGTAGTTAGGTTCATGCCAATATTAGTCCATTTACTTCCATGGAAGCAGACACTGGGATAAAGAAAAGGTGGCTAAGTAGATTTTATTTTTATTTTTTAAAAATATATTATTTATTTATTTTAGAGAGGGGAAGGGAGGGAGAAAGAAAGGAAGAGGACCATCAATGTGTGGTTGCCCCTTGCATGCCCCCAACTGGGGACCTGGCCCGCAACCCAGGCATGTGCCCTGACTGAGAATGGAACTGGCAACTCTTTGGTTCGCAGGTTGGTGCTCAATTCACTGAGCCACACCAGCCAGGGCCTAAGTAGATTTAAATGTAAAACAAATTAGACATTATTGAAATGTAATTCTTTTTTACCATAGGTGAATGTAATGATAATTTTTTCACTGTGAATTTTATATTTTCAAGAAACCAGTAGTTATATTTCAAAATGTGAGTTTTTTCATTAAATACTTAATTCTTTCCATGTAATTTATAAAATTTAACTGGTATTTTACAATGAATATTTGTAGTCAGCTTAAATTATATTGTAATTTTATGATATTTATATGCCCCAAATAAATAAGCAACTATGAGCAAAGAGTACATTTAACTTTTGAATTACTGAAGGTAAAGAACTTACAATTTCTTGAAGCTTTGAGAAAAATCTCTGTAGGAGAATAATAATTAGATGCAGATAAAATATTTGTAATCATTACTTATTAGTGAACAGAATAATTTAAAACATTTTCCATGATATAAAGATATTAGCTTTATTTTGTAATTTACTATCTGCTTATTTGGTTGTATACTATCAAGGTACTAATGTATACAGTTGGCTTCCATTAAATAATGATAATATTTATGCCATTAACTTTTAAAAAGGAAGATGTACATGAATTTACAGTAAATGTAATCATACATATTAATGACCTATTTATCTTTTGGGGTGTATTTCATGAATAAATGGATCATCTCATTAGGAGAATATATCTTTATTATATTTCAGATTGTCTTTAGTGCCCTTGCATGTATCTGTCTTCAGCTTTAAATTAAATATGTTTAGACTTTTGGGGTTTGTTAAGCAGCTCTCATCTTCTAGGTGTTCTGATTTGTTTTTTTGGTCAATTTACAGCTAAGATTATGGAAAGGTCTCTTCATTGGTCACAGGTAATGCAGAAAACATTTTCAATTCCAGTATTTCATAGACTCAGAGAGAGACCTATGGTTGCCCTTCCAGGTTATAATAGTTTTTCATTCTATTTTAATTATCTAGATCCATGGTAATAACTGCAGTGACCTACAAGAAGGCATGTTGGACATATTAAAATTATATGTAGAAATTATGTGCATTGCTAACAAAATGAAACTATACTTGTCTCTCTTAGGACATAGTTTCAATTTTTGAAAAAAACAAGTCTTTCAGTTTTTACATAAAACTTTTCCTGGAGTATATTATTATGATAAGGCAAGTCAAATTTCCATGGAATGACAATACAATAATAATATTCCGGAAAATACAGAAGGCATCTCTCACTCCACCTTGTTGCTTAGCTACATATTATTTCCTATTACCTACCATGTAATAGAAAAGGAGATGCAAGTTAAAGGCACAGGTTAAACTTTATAATGCAGAGAGTCAATGAGGATGGATTAGGACCATTACCAACATACCTCTTTTTTCTCTTTAACAATTTATTTAGTATTTCAGGCTGCATTATATTCACACATGTACTTACAATTTAGTTTAAATATGTAGAGACAGAAAGACTTGAAAGACTTGATGAAATACTAGTAATCAGTGGTTCTAGCAATTTTTGCCATTACTTGGGGGGCTGGCTCACCTAATCTTGCTAAGACCTTGTCTTTAATCCGTGGTAAAGCTGATTCAAGTAGAATGGTATCTCATAATTTGTTTCTTCCCTGCTGTTCACTATTATATAGTGAATGGGTTGTAGACATCAGTACCTGTACTCATAGGTTGAGATCTTAAAACAATTTTGGCATTTTTTTCATGTGGCCATGACTAAGATGATGTTATTGTGTTTATTTTATATTATTACATTTTATGTCAATAGTGTTTTATAATCAAAGAGTGATAAAATTTTTATTAGACTTACACAGCCAACATACATGACAATATGCTTCAAATTCAACTTCAATTTAAAACTACTGACATTATTGCAAAGCAATGACCATAGACTCAGTGTACCTCATAAAACAGGACATTTTAACATGCGTGTCTTGGGAGCACCTCAAACTTAGCAGATCTCAAAGCCAATTAATTCCCTCTTTCCATCATCCCTTTCTTCTTCACTCTCCCCTTCTTTTCCCATTCTTTTTAGTGTTATTATCATACATACAGTCACCTAAGATGATCTGTGAATCTTAAGTCCTCCTTATGCCTTTCTCTCACATTTAGCCAATCATTTAAATCTGTATATCCTACATCCAAAATGAGTTGTACAGCCATTCATTTGGCCAAAGTCGATCATTTGCCATTGAGGCTCCCCCAACAACTCTCTAACTTGTCTCTCTCCCTCCAGTTTCTTCAACTCGAATGTATCTTCTCTACTACCATTGTAGTACTCTTGTTAGAATGTCCTATCTTTTCTTTGGCTTTAAAAATTTTAATTATACATCAAACCCTCAAGACATACTTTGATCTTCCCAATCTAGCCTGAACCTCTTTCTAGCTCTGTTGCATGTCCTCACCTCTATATTGCTATGTTCTAGACTCAGTGAAATCTTTTCCCATGTTCACATCTCGGCTCTTATTCTTTTGGCTTGAATGCATTTACCTCCATTTTCTATTTACAAATACTCAAGTCCCACCTATACAAATCCCATCTATAAACCGAACCTCCTTTCTATTCTCTTGGTATAGATGTAAGTACCAAGATATATGTAAAGTGGGGGCACATAAATAAATTGAATCCCAATTTATTTATGTGCTGATGACTCCCAACCATCAAGGACTCTTGAGGGCATATATCATGTCTCTTTATGAATAGCCCCTGTCATACAGGAAGTGCCTATTATGTGCTAAAGGAATGAGTGCATAGAGTGAAAATATTGTGTGCAGTCACACTTCTATAGATATCTTTTAATCTAGGATAAAATTTAAATTAAATGTTTAATTTAAAAATATATTGTCCACTTAAAATCTAGGTATTGCCTGATGCTACCCTGTTCTTTAACTTCAGTTTAGCTTAAATGTCCAATAACTCCTATGAATATCTGTGATCTAATTTTTCTGCTCACAGTCATAACTATATGTAGCACACTCTGTGCAAACAGGGTAGCTGCAAACCCTACATTAACAGTAACTAGAGTTACCTCTGGCATACAGTCAAGGCCAAGTTCTCTCATATTTGGCAACAAGTATAAAATAACCCACTTATGTGCCTGAATTTCTAGGTTCCTACCTCTTGCTTGTCTTCCATTCTATAGGGATTTTCTTCCCCCAGTTCCTAGTCCTATGATTTTTTTAAGCATTCCTAAGACTGTTGCTGGATTCCTGATTTTTCTTTTCTCTCTCACCCATTTCATCTCCTTGATTTGTTTTTAAATTCTAACAGCTGAGTAACTTTTAACCCTGACCTTTGTGACCTGGATCCTGGGTTTTTGTTCAGTCACCTCCCAAGTCAATGCCTCTCCCTGTCCTATCCCATTTTCTTGGCAACTGTGTTCCAGATTGTTCTTCTTTTAAGGAGTAAGGATATACCTGACAAACCTGAAGAATGCTTTTATGGAGAAATTCAACAACAAATATAAATTTAGAATATATTGCTTATTCTGTGATGAACCCATGACTTTAGGACTACTCAACTTGTGAAGGTTATATGAGAAGGAAAATTAGGCATTATAGATAATTTTGATAGGTGAATGTCCTGGATATGGATTACAGATTGGTAAAATGACATAAAAATTGTATCCCCTTTTCCAGTTAAATCAACATGGAGGAGGAAAGGCATTGATTTGGTCAAGACCATTGATTAGGTCATGTTGCGAAAACTTGGAGCTAAATGTGAGAGGAGAATAAGTGGTCTAGAATTGGGACAAACACACCTTTCCTGTTGATTTTCTTAATTCATTAAGTAATTCTGTATTAAATCCCTACCATGTGTCAGACCCTGTTGGAAAGTGGTGAGAGAGAGAGGGGTGGGGAGGCTTTTGTGTTTGTCTTTATCACTGCGTCAGTAAGACCCAGAGACCCAGTTGTAGACTATGGGACTGAAAGAAATAGGTGGAGGAGGATTGGCCTTAGGTGGGGCTGCAGGGAACAGAGCAAGAGGAATCCATTCATCAAAACTGGGAATAGAGATTAAATAGTTTACATTTACTCACAGTGTTCTCACTGAGTATTTTCTTCTGAAGAGGTTATGGGTGCCTGACTAAGGATGTGAGTCTGCTAGTTTCCAAATAGCTGCAGCTCCTAATCACATCAAGTGATCTATGTAAGGGGCAAAGTGTGTTTAAACTGTATGTGTTGAAGGTATTGGGAAATATGATTTAAGATATGCAATGTAGGCTTTCCCTATATAAACGCATGGTAATTCTGGGCAAGAGGAAGAGCACTAGCCGGTCTGTTCAAATTGTGGTTCTGCTACCCTGTGACTTTGGGCAAGCTGCTTAACCTGTTTATCCCTATTTCTTTTGCATTATCCCACGAACATGGACAAGTTGTTTAACCTCAATTTACCTCTACTCTGAAAAAAAAAGAGAATTATTTTTATACCTACACAACAGGACCGTTGCTATATTTAAGTGAAATAATATTTGTAAATAAGTTAGCACATTGTAAGTACTAAATGTGTTTATTTAATAATAAATAACTTAAAGGTCTAAGAAGAATGGCTGAATTATATCATTTCTGTTAGGAAATTACTACAGCTTCAATAAATTTTATTTTGGTAAGGGTTATTTTATATATCAAGATAGCAGAATTTTATATTTAAAAGTTTTTAGAGTTTACTAAGGAATTTAACCATATGAAGTTTAAAACTTAAAAAAAGTTTTAGTTTTTTTTCACTTCAGTAGTTTAAGGAATTAAGAAACGTCATGATCTTATTCAAAGAAAGAGAGAGAGAGACACCGATTGGGATTGAACCCACAACCTGGGTATGTGCCCTGACCAGGAATGGAATCTGGGACCCCTCAGTCTACAGGATGATGCTCCAATAGCTGGATTGCTTTCCAACATGGTATCTGGCTTCCAAAGGTTAGGAAGCAGAAGTTGCTTCTTTTCTTAGTATGTGGGCCCTGGGCCTAGAAGTCCCAAAGTGGAGACTTTGGTTCCGTTTTATTGATGAGTCACTGACTAGCCAAGATTCAAGGGGAGGGAAATAGGTACTTTTTGATAGATGGAGTGGCATGTACACACGGTGAGAGAAAGAATTTTTGAACTATGTTTGGATGTTATCTACCCTATCAATCATGCTGATTTTAATTAGCTACCTTCATTTCTGAATATGTCATCCTTTTTCTTGCTTTCAAGTACCGTATAGTCTTTTGCAACTATTGAATCACTTGTATTCTTAATTATCATGCCTTTCTCAACTCAACAAATTTAAATTACCTTCTTCTCCCATGGGATCCCCAAAAGTGGTAGTCATTTCTTTATTAAAGCATATACCGCAGTTACCCATTTACATGTCTGAAAATCTGAATCTCCTACTGGGTACCAGCTTCTTTGGGGAAATGACCAGACCTTCCTTACCATCGAATCCTATGCATAATATAGCTTGTGACATGTAGTTGGCATCTAAAATATGGTTGTTGGATAAAAGAATGAATTAATGAACAAATTTCTAGATAAAGGGCAGTTTGCAGGTTTTCCGTCTAAATCATGTGAAGTAGAGATATGCCAAAAGGGAGGATTTTTAAAGACTCTCTGACAGAGATATAAATTACCTAATTTCTCAACTGTAGATATTTTTTCCCTAATCAAACCCTGTGCCTCATGAAGTTTTAATAACATGGATATACTGTATATCTGTTTGTATATTAAGGCTCTTTACAGGTCCATAAATCATTATAACATAAAAAATTTTTTTCACCAACCAGTTTTTGCCTCTTTGCAAGGGGGCAATATTACTCTCACTGAGAATGTGTGAGTTAGGCAATGGGGGGAGACATTTCAGTGTTGATTCCTTCAAAACTGATAGGGTTTGGGTTTTGCTCTTTGGCTATTTTCTCTATGTACATCACCATCTAATTTCTGCAATCCTTCCTTTTCCTCCTCTTCTTTCCAATATAAAAATATTGCCCTGGCTGTTGTAGCTCAGTGGATTGAGTGCCAGCCTGTGAACCAAAGGGTCTCCAGTTCTATTCCCAATCAGGGCAGGTGCGTGGGTTTCAGGCCAGGTCCTCAGTAGGGGGCGCTTGAAAGGCAACCATGCATTGATGTTCTCTCCCTCTCTTTCTCCCTCCCTTCCACTCTTTCTCCCTTCTCCTCTGTCTAAAAATAAAATAAATAAAATCCTTTAAAAATAAAGTTAAAAATGTCATGTTAACATTACCTTAAAATGTTCTGAAAGACACCAGGTGGCAGAATGTTTGACAATGAAGCAAACATTCCCATTGCTTCTTGTCATCCCTCATCCTTTTCAGGTGTGATTCAGGCCATAATGCTGCCTAATATTCTGAGATGAGATTGGATTTTTCATTTGGAAGAAGCCTCATGAAAAAGCTGAGAACCCATTTATGGAAGTAAGAGGAATGTTGCAGGGAAGCTAAGGGACAAAGGCTCCAGTGTCCCTTGTTTAGAGGAGATTTTCCACTAGCTGAGTGCTGCTCTTAAAAATAAATCATGAACTAAGAATACCTTTGTGACAAAAAATAAAGGGAAATTTTAAATGCTAGTGAATTAGCAAATTCTTTAAGTTAAAGAATTTAAAAAATAAAATGTGGTAATAGAAACATAAAACATCTTTAAGTTCCAGTCAAGGAAAATTTTTAAGAAATAAAATTGAGAGGTATTAAATAAGATTAATCAATAGATTAAATAGTTAAAAGAAGAAACCAGAAAATAGAAAAGTTAATCTACAAGGTTAAAAATAAGAATGGATTTTAGTGTAAAAAATGATGACAGAGGTGTTGTCTTTCTGTGCCTTATAAACAAAAATATTTGTTAGAAAAAGATAGGACAGGTGGAAATAGGGAGTCTAAAGATAAGAGATACAGTGAACCAGTTGAAGTTGGAAAAAAGAGTAATTTAAAACAAGCAGCTCAAATCAAAGCAGTTGAAAATATCTCCCTGCCCCCCCAAAAAGATAGGATGCTGCTGGGCGGTAAAATTGTATGTTCTATAAAGGTGTAAGAAAACAAGTTAGAAAAATGGGCAGGGGCACGCAATAGAGAGTGTATAAAAACTGTAAGATATCGCTGCGGTGGAATCCTGGCTAGTGCCCCTACAGAGATGTCCAAGATGCACATCTTCATAAAAGCCTCTGAGCAAACCGCACTTTTCTTTCACCCTGACCTGTCGCTGACACATAGACTTGCCCTTGTCGGCTCTCTGGACATGTCCATACACAGGAAGGTGCTCATGGTCCCACAGTCTTTCACTCTCAGGCTTGCTCCACAACACAAGTAAATACGTATTTTCATGCAAGGAAGAACATTCAAGCACTTGTATGCATTCAAAATATCATTTGTGTCATGGACATTTTAGAATTCCTTACTATATATAGAAACAAATGTTTTGTATAATCATATCTTTCTATTTGACAACTGTGACCTTTAATTTTACCCAGATTGTACAGATTATATATAATGTCAATTTAGATTTAAAGATTGCTGTTATAGCAATAAATGGAAAGGAGGTATCAGTTTCAAATGTACAATGTCCTGACTACTAAGTGCGGTGGAAATGAGATTTACATGTCATCAACATACTTTCTTTTTATAGTTATGCATTTGCATAGATTTTTATTTTGGCAATTATTTGGATATATTGAGTAAAATTTTGCTATACTATGATCTGATCATATCACTCTGCAAGACTTACTCTACCACACAGATGTATTTTATTAGCCTTTCTTGTATTTCAAAAGGTTGTATGGTTAGAATGTTGGTATTGACAATATAGATTTGTCAACAACATTATATCTGTTATGTAAAACATAACGTAGTGCTTGTTTGGATAGGGTGAAGGACTTAAGGAATATGAGGACAGTTTTGAATTGCAAGAGAAATAACTAAATATTACATAATCATGTACAACTTTTGGCAACTTTGCAAGTTTAGAGATGACTTTTAGTTAGGCATGTTATTATTAGTTTTTGACTTTTTTATTATTGTTCAAGTGCAGTTATTTCCCTTTCCCCCAGCCACTCCCCACCACCCCACCCATCTCTACCTCATACCCTCGATCCCTTTGGCTTTGTCCAAAATGAGTCATTTACACATGTTCCTTGATGGCCCTTCCCCTTTCCCCTTATCTCCCCCTCCCTCTGGTTACTGTCAATTTGTTCTTTATTTCACTGTGTCTGGTTGTATTATTTTTTTCAAAAATGGAAATACTTTTATTCTTTTGTTTCCTTATTATAAGAAATGCTCCCTCTTGTTCCACCCTCAAATACCAAAATAGATAAACACTATTACCACTTTAGGTAACTATTTTCCTTTCAGAAAGTTTTTGAAAGTCCCATCCCCTACCCACTCTCCCCAAACCCTATTTAGAATCATGTTATAATGACTGTTTTACATTTGCTTTATGCAGCTAACACATTGTAGACATCCTTATATGTTAACTATTCTGTCCTTTTTCAAGTATGTGACTAGTATTAACATATAATTACTTTATCATTTTATAAATAGCACAAATGTGGTTATATTTTACATAGTACTGTGTGTACTTATTTGTTTAATTTGAATTCCTTTACTGTGGCCATCTTGCTTTTTCTCTGTTTGTGTTAGATATTTATGAATACAGTATATTTCTGGGTTAAATTAACATATCGAAGCTAACTACAACCTATTTCTATGAATTTTACTTTACCACTCATGCTTAATTTAATAAGAACACTAGATAAGAAATTATTTATTGATGCAATAATAAATGTTTTTATCCCAAGTGTATGAAGATTACATTTTCATGATCTTAATGTGAATATATATTATTCTTATCTAATTTTCTCCTATGCCTTTTTCACATATGGTGACTGAAACTCTCCTCCATGTTACCTCCTGCCCTTATCTCAGATCTCCCTGCACTCTGGCTCATTTTGTAACTTTCTTGATGGTCATTTTAAAAACTATTTATCTCCTGGGCCATGCTGAGATCCCATCTGCTACCAGCATAAGATGGGACACTTTATACTGAGAATGACTGAAAATAAAACATAAATTGGTTAAAAAGTGAAAGGGAATTATTGGATCAATTAACTGAAAAGATCAGAAGCAGGAGCTGCTTCAGATCCAGCTTGACTTCACTATTTTTCTGTTATGTCATTTGCATAAGCATGGTCCTCAGGCTCCAGGCTGTCCTTGCACAGAGCAAAGTGATGGAAACAGTTCTAGACGTCACAGTCTTTCCCAGAGCCGTCCAGTGATAGAGAGAGGGTCTCTGTCCATCCATGGATCCTCAAAGGAAGAGAAAAGACACTGTCTTTCCTGCAAGCTTAGGCAAATGCCTGCCTGTGTTTCATTGTCTGATTGTGTGAACTGCCATCCCCGAGGTGAAAACCGTGACCTTGGAGAATGACTGCTGTCTTGACAGAAAACAATCAAGACCTACCTTTAAGGTGGGGATGGTATCAGTCCACATGGCTGATAATACAAAGGGATGGCTCCTTAAAAAAAAAAAAAAAAAAAAAAAAAAAGGCCTGGCTGTTGTTTCCAGAGAGAAAAGGAATGGATACCAAACAAGCATCAACCTTACTATGCAGCTTCCTGTCTCTGCCAGGCTTCCTTGATAATCAGTGCCAACCACTTCCTGTTCCCCAAGTTGTATGTTCCCACATGTCCTAACTGGTGTCTGTGGGTGTTGGCTCTGTTATTTGTTTTAAAGGTTCTGTTTATATAATGTATATCATTGTGTAATAAAAAGAAAATTGCCATAGGCTGTTAGCCATTTATTTGGCAATGTTTATCCAATGCACTCCAGACATTGTCCTATGGCCTGGACAGATCAGCAAACAAAACACTTTTCAGAATGGTTGTAAGGATTAAATGAAATGATCTACATAATAGTACATGACATGATTCCTGGAGCATATGTGTTAGGCAGATTCTAGTCTTTCATTTCTGCCTGTTTGCAGTCTTCATCCTCTTCCTCTGACAGGTCTTCTGCTCCTCTTGCTGGTCCTCCTGTCGTTGAAGTAGTGACCTGAGATGGGGCTTTTATTACCTGTGAACATATCTTTAAGACATTTTGCCTACTAAGCTGCACCAGCTGTACCTGTATTACTACCTCTGTTGACACCTTTGATTTCTGGTGCATAAACTTTGCAGAACTATATGTGGATTAAGTGAGAAAAGTATATGTCATATAAAAAGTGTTTAATACAATATGCTTATGTATAGCTATAGTTAATATGTAATGTTATTTATATTCCTAATAGTTGAATATGTTTCTGATCCAAAGAGCTCATGTATTGTTCATTTTATTGAAGCTAATGATTAAATATTTGATGTATCATTTAGTGATGTTAAGTTGCCATTCAAATAATTCTGGTTTATAAAAACTTCGCAGTGATGATAATAGAATTTTAACTTTAATTATGAAAGTCTTGGAAAATTACTTTTGATTATTAAGTATAAAAATACTAAATGGTGTATTTGGGTATACGAACATGTGAGTGTAAGGACTGATATAAGAAGCTCAACTTTATTCCCAGTTCCTACCCATCAATCCAGGTTAATGTTAAGTGTCATGACCTCAGGGAGAGCTTCCCAGACCCACAGGAGAATAATTCACATTGTTCCCTTTATAGCACTGTTTCTTTCCTTCATTGTTCAAACCTCAAAGCTCAAGTTACTTTTAACATTTTATCTCGTTCACACAAAACAGTCCTATTTGGAATTCAGATGTTTACACATTGACTTACATTCAGAATGACAGGAGAGAACATTTTTAGATGATGTTATTAACTTTTTATATCAACTAAACAAAGGTAGGCAGCTCAGGTGGGGGCTGGAATTCTTGAGCAGGAGTGAATTTCAAATGCTACCACTTTCGAAATATCAGTGGAAAAGATAACATGGTTTGAAGGCCAGTGTGAGAGAAAATATCATTGTCTCCAAGTCTGGAAAATATATACAGTAAATTAAACCACATAGTGTCTTCTTGAACTGTAATTCTGCATTTTTGGTAGTATTGTTTTAAAGTAAATTGGTTATAAAACAAAATTTGATTAATAAATAAATGTTATATTCTCCTACTGCATAATTATTATTTACTTTATTTATTTTTCTTTAACTCCAAAGCACATTGGAAAGGATTGTTGGTACTTAGAAAGGGCCTTGTATCATGATTAGTTTTCCTCTGGAAAGTTTAATCTTGATATAACAAAGCCATTGTAGCATTATATTTTAAATTTAAAATTTTCTACTATCAAGCTTAAATTATTCTGGTGATACATTTTTTACCTTTCAAAGAGTACAAATTATATTTCCTTTAGGGTCTCAGGTTCATTCTAGTATCACGTTTAACAGATATAAGGTAAGAGATTAGGGTTATGTAAACCAGAGGGACTAATCTATAAATAATAAAATATAAAATTATTTATTTCCCAAATTTTTACTTTTAATTAAAATATTTATAGTCACAATAATTTGATTCTAAGTTGTGTACTATTTATGCAACCCAGCAAAATATTATAGATGTGTAATATTTCCCCTTTGGAAGAAAAGTGAAGTAAAATATCACATTATTGTTATACATAAGTGCAGATTATATTAGCTTGATTAGGCAAAACAGCAAGAACCATGGTTATTAATACATAAACCTCATACTTAAGAGTCTGTTATTGCAATGATGAAACAACTTTCAATGGCACTGGAAAGCCAATGGTTGTAGACATGTATGTAAGAGGACGGTAAACAACAAACAAACTTTTAGACAATGTGGCATATAAATTTAGTGATTCTACTCCAAATATGTAGTATGTCATATGATAAATAAAATGAGAGAGAGAGAGACTTCAAACAAGGTAAACCTGAGTTATTAAATTATATTGAAGAATAAGTTGTTCCCTGCACTCAAGCTTCAGAACTCTAAACCTATCGGAGCATTGCTTTATATATAATTACTGAAAAAAAAAATAGATAGAAGATGGAGAGCTGTTGAATAACATCACCTGGCATGAAGTTTATCTGTATGCACTGACATTTAAATCTGCAGTCCAGCAATTCCGGGGAGGGGGGAAGGAGGAGCTGCCCTTGGGCATGAGGACAGCAAGGGTGGGGCCTGGATGCCAGAGCCAGGGGAAACAGCCCAGTGTTGTGCAGGACAGGCTGACTCCAACCTCCTATCCCTAGCAGATCTACCAAATGCTATGATAATTATCTGAAAGTTAAGTATCCTCCATCATGTATCATCCCCTCCTGCCAAACAAAACATAACCGTGGTGTGTGGAGGAGTTCATGGCTGCTGAGAAATGGGCCCACGGTATCATTCATAATGTTGACTTCCGTGCAGTTGGCTTTCTTCCCAAATGGATACTTCAGTGAAAGTGTTGCTCAATACAATGAACACTGAACTATAAAGATAATATAAAATATTATGCTACTTATAGTTTACTTCATTAAAAAGTCAGTTCTATTTGTATTTAGCCTAATGTTGGTGTATTATTCATAGTTTTTAACTTTTTAAATTCTCATAGATCTAACATGAAATATGTAACTTATAAAATTGAAATTACTTATGATAGTGCAGATACAAGCCTATGCTAATTGCTCTACTAAGCCAGATAATTAATTAGTATGCATTCCTAAAATGGAATGCCATTAAGTTATTTTACTATGATGGATGTAATTATTTTGATAATGTAAGTAATCTACTCATTTTTCTAGATTAATTACAGATGCTGTTCTAAAGTTCTCTTAATATGATGAATTATATTAGTTTACTTATCAGCATCAAGGGTCTTTAAATGCTCTTAATAATCATATTCAAATTTTATAACTTAGGAGTAAATTTATTTTTATTCCAAATAACATATCTAAGATGATTTATTTTCTATAAAACAGATAACTTGTATGTAATCATGAGATGAACTAAATAAATATTCAAATTTTAAGTAAATATTTTATATTTATGAAAACCCATGGTATTGTTGTAAAAGTTAGGTCTTCTTGATTTCCTAACTGGATTCACAGCCTCCTACTAATTTCTCCTAACTCCAACTCATCTTCCAAAGTCACTGGATTCCTCTTTCAAAACTGGAAAACCTGCCATGAGACATCCCTGTTTTTAATATAACATTAATTTTTAATGGCTTCTTGTTACCAAATGATGAAAATCAAATCCCTCCATACTGTAACCCTGGCTTCATATCCCACTGTTCCCAAATGGAGTGATTCCCAAGCTTTGCTTGTGCATCTGCCCTTCCCCTCAAACAACCAAAATGTGAATCAAAAGTATTCTTGAAATATTCACTGATTATTTTTACCTTGGCAATTCCTTTTTCCTGTTACCTTTATCCCAGTTGAAGTAGTGTGGTTCCGCATTTCTGCTGAGGGGAAAAATGTGACAGAAAAAATACATAGAAAGAGAAATAAGAGAATCTTTCTTACTGAGGTGAGCTTGGGCTCTTTGGGGACAGACAAGGTTCACAGCACAGTTAAAACAGACTAGAAATGTAATGACTTAAGAGCGAGACCTGCCCTTTACCTGTGCACCCAGGCAACTTTGTGGTGTCCAAGAATGCAAGAGATCTGGCCCTGTTTCCCAGGGATAGCCCCAGGCCAGGGCTGCAACAGCCCGCAGAAGGGAAATGGCTGCGTGGTGTGCCCAGACAGGCAGCAGTGAGGTTTGAGAGGTTACGCACCGTTACAGCAGTGGAGGGGCAGGGGAAGGTGGCCCTGCAAGGAATGGCCCTTAGAAGGAAGGGGGGAGGTATGGCAGTTAGTGACCAAGTTTGCCTGTGTGTGGTGCTGACCGCTAGTCTCCGTTGCTGCGGTGAGTCCATCTGTGATGGCACTCCTGGGGAGGAGGTTTATGGCAATGGAGTTCCTTTGGGAGAATCGGTCTGTAGTCAGATGAGGGGAGTTCAGAGAAAGCCTCCCCATGCATTTGCTGTTGTTCAAGTGCCGACAGCTCACAATAATCCAATGCCAAAGAGGTATAGTTTAAGGTGGCAAATATTGCCACCTTCCAACGTTGGCTTTATGAGAATAGAGCCAAAGAAGGTTTGAGAATGCGAAACTCTGAAAATGGCTTTATTCTTTATACTTGATTGAACAAATTCCTGGATCAAAAATGACGTTTCCTCACAATGTTGAAGTGTTGTTAGTACAATGTCTTGAAGCTTAGGAATATGTATGGATCTTGTCAAAAAGAGCTTATTTTAAGGGTGGGGAACCTCGAAAGGTCAGAATCCACAGGTGTTTTCTCTAGGCTGATTGGTGTTTTCTAGAGAAGTGTCCAGTGCGCTGCTTTGGCTGAAGGGGAGACTAACTTCTCTCATTAGTCATAATTTAATTTCAGTTAATCCGTCTGTTGTAAGTGTAGATTCTGCCCCTTCCTCAGCTGTGCCTAGTGTCCTGGAGGCCATGCCCACCACAGTTCCCTGCCTTCTGAGGGTAAATGTTTGCCTTCTGCCAAGGAGGTGGCATAGGTGGGCTGGCATCAGGGAGTCTGTTGGTGGAAAGTCTCAACAACTCTGCCAGTTTCCAGCTTTACCCAGCACCTCGTATCCCCCAAGTTTGTGAAGGTCTGGGAACTGGCCTTCCTTCTGGTTTGCTTCTTGTGTGTGCTGCCCCGGCAAGCTGTTTGCTCTCGGCCTTCTCTGGACTGCTGGTTTGATTAACTTTCATCTGCTTTGCAGTTTCCAAAATTTCATCTTTTCTCCACTGCTATTGCTCTTTTATGTTTTCTATGACTTTGTGGGATTTTTACTCACTTTATTCCCTGCTGTCATTTTAGTTGAGGTTTATGGAGAGGAATTCAACATGTGCAGTCAATATGTCATTTAAATTTAAATTTCTGATCAGCTTCAGTGATGTTTCTGCCTTTTTGTCTCTCTATTAAAATATTTCTCTTCTTGATATTGTGAATATCAATAATAGTGCAAAAATTCTGATCACATATGGTAGAATGAATGTTTTGATTTCATTTTCCATTCTAAAAGCAGTTTTAAAAATTAGAAATGAGACACTCAAAAATCATACACAGAGAAAATAAGAAACCAATTTGAGTGAAATTGAAATCAGCCCCAACCCTCAAAAGAATACTGTAAAGGCTGTCGCACGAAAGAATACAGGAAAAATGTAACAGATTGTGAAAGTAAAGGTGCTAAGAGCATGAATTTACTGCAGTCTGCAGAATTTTTCAAAAGTAAACTCACTATAGAGGAAAAGTCAAACTAGATGCAGCAAAATGTATCATAAACTCTGTTGAAAAAATTCATATATATGGGTGAAAGGCTTGAAAAAGTCAATAAAATGCAAAATAAATGAAGCTGATTAGACAAACTAAAGAAGAGCTGTGATATAAATAGCAGTGAAGGTGGGTATTGATAGACTGCAGACACTCAAAACATAATGAAAGACGTGCAGCCTCTATGACAGTTTAATTCGTCACAAACCCAGGCTTTTAACGAGCCGAACACCGTTTTAATCCCCTTCACAGTCGGAGGGTGTTCAATACTGTCAGTCAGTACTTTTCAGTTGCAGTGAAACTCCAATATTATCTGGGGTATTTAGAGGAAAATAAGATCTGTTTTCTAAAATATTAATACCTAGAAAGCTCATTGTTTGGATGGAAAGGTAAAACTTGAGTCACATTTGATGTTTCAAATAAAACTGTAAAGTATTTTAAAATATCATATTTTAGAGTGGATAAACTGATTTTACAAGGGTAATAAGCATTAAATTTTTAATTTATATATGTATATATAATTTATACAATATGATAGCATGTATGCTTAATTTGCATATATAACTATACTTGAGTTCATACTTTTTCATTTAATTGCTTTCTCTCTATACAAAAAAATGTTCTGCTTGCATTTCCCCAGAAATGTTTGAAGTCTCTCATCCACCAAGATTCATTCTGTGTTCTCATTTTTATGGATTTATTACATTTTTTCTGCAAATAATATGAATATGAATTGGAACTTAGAATGAAAACTTCATCATCATTGGGCCTATTGAACAATAAACCCATTTGGAGTCTTGGCATTGAGGAGCCATCTCAATAAACTCCTTGGGTGCTATTGACATTGTATGTAATATCGATACGTAGTTATAATGTTTTGATTTATTTTTTTAAGATTTTATTTACTTATTTTTAGAGAGAGGGGAAGGGAAGGAGAAAAAGAGGGGGAGAAACATCAATGTGTGGTTGCCTCTAACACCCCCTGCTGGGGACCTGGCCTGCAACCCAGGCATGTGCTTGACTGGGAATAGAACCGGCAACCTTTTGTTTTGCAGCCTGCGCTCAATCCACTGAGCTAGATCAGCCAGGGCTAATGTTTTGATTTTGATCTGAGCTTTAGCTAAATAGTGAGCAATATCATTAGGTTTTGTTTTATTTTATTTAGGAAAATATCAATTTTAGAAAATTATTTTCCTCTAAAAGTATATGCATTTGTAAAATCCCTGTTTCAAATTCTGCTTTTTAAAATGATAAGCATTATATTTAAAATTTGGAATACATTTAGGAAGATTCCTTCAGTTGGAAGAACAAAATAAAATCTTATAAATTATTAAAATCTTTTTATAGATCTCATTTCTATTTTTATCACTGTCAGAATATAAATTTGTATTACTTAATGCTTCCTTTGGTGAAATAATTTTAGAAAACATTTATAGTCATTGGATCCTTAACTATAAAAATTATTTTTTATTCCCTAATTTAATTACTATGTATTCTTATTTCAAAAATAATTTGATTTGGGGAGAGGATTGGAGACCCAAGATAATCAACATTACGAAGATGGATTCAATTTATTGACTAGAAGTTTCACTTTATATGGGCTCAATCGATTTTATAAAACTTGAATACTATTTCATACTGAGCTATAATTTTATTTTGTAAGTATTTTAAACCTGATAATGCAACTCTTACTCTACTGTCTTCTAACAATCCATAGTTATTTAATTGGAACATTATTTAAACATTAGCCCTATGTTTTAATATTAAGGAATTTTTGTATGAAGTATGTGTTCATATTTTCCCACAATTATAGAACTAATACACCTGGACTATAGATATAAAGAATATAAAGAATATAAATATCATTTGTCTCATTCATTTTCATGTATATTGCTATGAATGTAAGTAGTTATTCTTAGAAATTTGATTTTCTGTGTCTATAATAAATACCCACATGTATGAATATAGCTTCAATATATGTGTACATAATACTAAATATGAAAATATATACATGAGTTTAAGCCGAATATAGTCACCTCTGTTTCATATGTACACAAAGCAGAACTTGTACATGGCTGTAGGTTATGTGTACATGCACTGTCTGCATATGTAAATAGGTGCGTGTTTTCAAGGCCAGATTAAGTAGAATGCTTCAAGTCCTCGGCCCTTCCTCCCAGGCCTTGTTCTCCTGCAGAGCACATTCACTATTATTATTGAGTGGTTAGGGTTAGGCTGACACTTCTCAGGCTGAAAGGCAGAAGCATTTATCTTTACTGACAAACAATTTGGGAGTATTTTTCTTGGGTTTCAAGACACTTGCTCTAACACAATTCTCATTGTCTTCTAATATTAGGAAGCACCAGCAACATTTGGCATCTTCTTACTGGACTTGCATAAAATGAACCAAAAAACACTACAGGTTTACTGCAATATATATTTAAAAGTTCATGCAACAAATTATTTTTGAAATTTAAAAAATAAAGTGAGGATTATTTTACATACAGTTAAAAGGAAGAAATGTGATTACATTTATTCTGAATATAAATATAATATATGCTTCTATTAGAAACTATGAAAACATGAGAAAATACCAAGAAAAAAATATATGTAATATAATTTTAATTGATATGAACATATCAAAGAACATATGTTCTTTAATCATAGTTATGCCTAACATGCATTGCATGCATTTGGTGGTTATGTTCGGAATCAGGTAGTTTATATTTGTAGGCTTTTTGATTAATTATGAATGGCATTTTATGTCATTAAAATACACCAAACATCTTGCTAGCCTGGTGTTTAATAGATGCATGGTATTCTTTTCTATGTGCATTCTAACGTAATCATCCTCTAGTGTTGATTACTTATGTTATTTTTATTTTTCTTTTATATTATGCCATTATTAACATCCATTCTCAGTCAGACCCTTGTATGCATTAGCTCCAGAACCTGTCAAAACCTGTACTTGTATCATTTTGATGAGAAAAAAATGCTTCAGCCCTCAGCACTTGCTCAGGGCTTGTTGCACTTGCTAGAACTTGTATTAGTCACGCCTCTGCCCTGCAAGACAAAGTGCCTCATCGTTTGGTACTTGTTGGTTTTGACACGGTTCATGAGTTCTGGAACCAATTAATGATGAGTACGAAGGTACCACTGGATGCATTCTCATGCACATATACAACGGTCAGGGCTATGTTATTCTCTGTGCGCAATATAATCATGTCTTTAACAAACTTGTCACATCTCAGTTTGTGTGTTTTCTTTTTACTGATTCAGAAGAGTAATTTTTTTCTATTTTAGAAGAGTAAACTTTTCTCCTAGGAATTTACCCCAAATAATATAGAATATATGCCCAAAAATACTTGTGCAAAAGTGTCATTGTAACACTCAGCATAATAACAATTTACTGGAAGCAACTTAAATTTACACCAAAAAAAACAGATAAAAAGTGATGAGTGTTTATAACATTATAAAAATGTTCATAATGATGAACATGGTAAATTGTCATCATTAGAGTAAATGACCTACAGACTTGCACCTAACACAGAAGAATGCTAAAACTATGCTCATTGCAGGAAGTAAGGCACTTGTATTGTAACTGCATTCCATGTGTTCAAGAACCTAAAAGTTCAAACGTATTAAGTAGAGACAAAAAAACATAAAAAAGGCCCAAATGCAACTTCCAGTGGTGACAATTACAATGCCTGCAATGAAAAATGTCAATTATGTCTATTTTTTCTTTGCATTTTTGCTAAATTCATGTCCCATTCTGAGATAAAATATTCACCCAACTTTCTTGTAATTTCTTTGAATTTTCAATTCTGTATTGAAATATCACTTGAAATGCACTTTGCATGGTGTAAAGTAGGATCTAATTTATTTTTCTGTATTATTAATAACATTCAGAACATTAATTATATTGTCCAACATTGTAGCATTTATTTGAAATGTCAGTTTTTAACATTCATGAGTGCAAGTATATATTAGTGTCAGTTTTTCTCTTATACTTCTAGTTGGCAAAGCCATGTTTATTCAAGACATTTTTCTGTATCTTGATTTCATTTTGGCTTAGTTTACAATCTGTGTACTCGCTGTGCTTATACTTGTTCTGCTTCTTGGTGTTATAATTTATTCCATCAGGGAGGAGACTGTCAGCATCATAACATCTAAGTGTCTGCTGCCCTGATACATGGATTGGTTGTGTCTGTGTGAGGATCTCGTGACAGCTGTTTCATTGCCTAGGTCCCATACACGACAGCAGATTTTCTTCAGCTCATTCTTTTATCCAACCCTCCTTTCTTTAAGGCAGGAAGAGTCCTTGGGATTTACCCATTCATTCTTCTGTTCTTTCATTTATTCATGAATTAGTACTGAACTAATTCGTTCAGTACTGAACTAGGTACTGATGATATCAAAGAGATACAGTCTCTAGGTTTTTGTCTGTCAAATTAGGCTAATGATCACAAAATAAACAATATTTAATTACACTTGATGATGAGTGGAAAATCTTACAAAAGGAATCTGTCTTTCGCAGAAACAGTTACCTCACAATGAGTCCAAGTTCTCCTTCAGTATGGCCCCACTGCCCTTCATGTAGCATCAGCTTCTTGTAACACAGATGGATGATGCATTTTTGTGCTTACCAGAGGGTTTCAGAGTATCCGTGTTTCAGATTTCTTTGGTCATTTCAATTACAAATGGTAGGATGTAATGGGTATCTTATATAAAATTTCTTATATGTATTCTTAAGAAATTAGTGTACACTTTAATGAAAATCTTCCTGTGCCCCAGGAATGAGTACATTTTATGACTTTCTATGACTAGCTTTCTCTGCATCTTAAAAGAAGGTTAAAAGTTTATTCATAATAACCCATTCCCTAATGCAATAAAATTGGCCAATCCATAGATCACCTGGAGAATGTCAGTCATTGCATGTGGTTACTAAGGGAGTATATTAATACTCACTTTTTAATGCAGAAAACTTCTGCATCAAAAGATTCTACAAAATATACAGATGATGTATTAGAATTCTACATCTGAAACCTATACATCCCATTTTTGGACTATTAGATGCACCCCCTCAAATTTGGGGGGGAATGGGGGTGTGTCTTATAGTCCAAATGTAGCTTTACATTTACATTGGTGAAATATGTCATTTATGTTATTAAATATTTTACCTCATATTTTGTTTCATACTTTTTTTTCCTATTTTCCTCCTCTAAAACTTAGGTGCATCTTACAGTCCAAAACTATGGTAATTTTATGAACCAATGTCACCTCAATAAATTTAACAAAAAAAATTAAAAATAATTTTAAAAGAATTCTACAATAAGTTTTTTTTGTAGAATTCATTAGTTTTTCCATCCTATCTTGTTTTTTCCCTTTTAACAAATAGTTTTAACATTGATTTCTTTAGTATAAGGTGTTTTACTTTTTTTGTGTTTAATTACTTCACAAAGCCTACTGTTTACACTTCGCAGGGTCAGAAATGTTTTGCGATCCCAAACCGCTGTTTAACATCTATCCGTCTCCTGTCTCTCCACACTCATGCCGGCACACGTGCACACCAACCATGAATGTTTAGGACAGACCATTTCCTTTTCGTAGCCTTTGTTAGTTAGCTCTGCCCTCTAAACGTTTTGTCAACAGAAATATTTTGTACAAATGTGACAGCGATCTATAAAATCTATTTACTTCATTCAGACTTAAAAGTATATGTATATACCGGGTGTCTTCTCAGAGAGCTGATACACTTCCTTTGATGAGACCTGACTTCTGGTACTTTGAGGCAGAGTTTGGACAGTGAGAGTTACCTGACTGAATTTGCAGTGAGGAGGCAGAAGTGCTCTTCAATGCTGAAATTTCACAGATGCATAGTTCAATGCACTCTTCAGTGGTGGTAAAATCATCTCTTTAGTAATAGCTGTGGATATAAAATCTATTAAGTGTTTTTTGCTTGTGAAGTTGGGATAAGGTCCCTTATGGCCTCCTTCCAAATCCCCAATATGCATTTTATCTGAAATTACAGCATGTGACTACAATGTTAAAATGCTTATTAAACACACTGACTGAACATCGCAAAGCTCAAAGTAAAATTTAGCTGGTTTAAAACATAGCACTTGAGTCACTTTTCAACTTTTACAGCTGTCACTAGATGTTTATGAAAAAGTCCAAACAAGTTTTCACTACAGAAATATTTGTTTCGCTGTACCTCCCAGGCTTATTTTGGTGTCTAGCAAACACAGCAAGCGATTGTAATTTTCTGACTTAAAAATGCATAAACGAATGACTTCCAACTATGAGAATAATTTAGTGCTTTACTGAATTGTAACCTAACAAAAGTGTGAGCCAGCAGAGTCTTTGTTAACAAACCACACTCTTTAACTAATTTTGTTAAAAGCTTGATTAAACAAATAATAATAATGTACACCATTAATTAATCTTATTATTAGATCACTGCTGATTTTCAAAACTTAGAGATTGTAATTCTAAACAATTTGTCAAAGGACAAAAGTTACAACACTAAGTTTGGCATTGTAAGTTTTTAAAATTTTACCTTTGTCCCCATTGTTTTCATGCTCTGACATGTTTTGCATGTCATAATCACCATAACACAACCCAGATGAATGAAGTGAAATAAACAACTTTCCCACTGGCACAGTGACATTGTAATGATGAAAGCCTAACGAAATGAGGTCATTAATGGAGTTAAAATCGCAAGCCAACAAGCAACTTTAGGCTATTTCTTTTGTTTATTTATTCTTTTAGTTTCTATTACTTAAAAAATAGCTACATTAAAAACTTGTTTTATTTTTAACTGAATTCTTATATTGCACAAAGTCTTCAGTGATCCAAAAGACACTATATTTTTTTAGTTTGGGAATACATGTATATATATGCACATACACATCTATACATAAATATATTATATAAAATATATATCTAGTCTGTATAGATACAAATTACATTATGTATTTAGTTATATATTAAATATTATATTAATTTTTAGAAATGTGAACACTAACCAACCTGAAATGGTTGAGTAGATGAGCTTTTTATAAATCAATGAACATTTCACATTTTCTTCTATTATACTTGTTGCCAATTTTTAAATCTTAAATTAGTAGAGTTTTCTTAGCCTTGAGTTAATTGTTCTGTTAATGATTCTTTAATAAAACAAACACATTGGAGGACCCTAATAGTTAAAGGAATATTTACAGATGAGATATAATACTTTATGTCTTAAATTGTTATATTTATAGTTTTTCACAATTTTGAAAAGTTGTAGAATGTCCAATGAGCTAACATATATTTTTGTATTGACTAGAGTATTGAATTCTGCAATTTAAAAAAATGGAATATTATCTCATTTCTTTTAGCATTACAAAATTAACTTTCCAAAACTAACTTCCCAAAATAAAACATATTCATCATTTAAACTCAGAAATACTTTTTCAAAATTTATATATGCATGTAATACAACATGAGTTATCAACAACTTAGTAACTTATATTTTTATTTATTATTTTCATTGACAAAGACTGAAGTTATATTAATCTAAACCTGGCTGACCCAGGTAAAAAACAATTTAAAATGTCAATTACCCAAAATTAATACTCAAATGGTCATGTGGACAAGTTTTTGATATTTCGAAGTTTGTAGTTGTTCGTACATGCTGGGTGCTGGTGGCATTAAACATTATCTATTGACTCATTTTTTACTCCTTAAAGATGCAGCATAAATTTTTAGAAGTCATGTCCCCAAACTTCCAGCCTAGTATGAGCGAGAGCAATGGTCATATCTGTAGTGATGCTATCAGTGGAAGAGGAGTTTCTGCAGTATCACAAGGAAATGAATTTCCCAAGACCACACAGTGTGGAGGGTCAGGGGTCCGTGGTGATCTTTACTGATGATGCAAAAAGCAGGGGGTTCCGTGCTTGACTTTCTGATGTTCCACCTTTGTTCGACCTGCCATGGAAAAAGTCCAGTCTTGTCTTCAGTAGCACCAGTATAAGGGCCGCTGCCCATAGTTTCAGCTCCATATTAAAGCCCAGTCCAGTCCAGTTGGCATCTGGCTAGCTTAGCGTGCAGTCCATTGTTGTGTTGCGGTATTGAGGGTCCTTTCTGAAGTTTGCATGTGGAGTCTGCATCATGGGCAACGTGGCTGCTAGGGCCACGTGGCCTTAGAGAGAACAGGTGCGTGCACCGTGTGAGTACTTGTCCTTCGGCAAGAAAGAGAAAGAGCTTCTTTGTTCCCTTGGGTTTGGGACAGACTGGTTGCTTTTTCAAATTGGCCAATCAACTTCCCAGGCTTTGGCGGGCTTTGAATGGGTTCGCAACCCCTAGTTGGTTGGGCACCGCGGCCCCGCCCCGTGCCTCCCACAATCCAGTGCGGGAGGGGTAAGAGAAGAGAGTTAATGTCCTTTCTGGAGCTATGCTGTAACCCCCTGGCGTGGCATGTGAAGCTGCAGCTTCCTGGCTAAGCAAGCAGGCTTATGCTCCCCAGTTTATTAAGCTTGATGTCCAAGTCCCTTTGCTCCCCTTTTAAAATTAACGGAGAAAGCAATATTTGATTTTGGAGAGTCACTTTTATAATTTAGAATAAAAAATTATCAAGAAAGCATAAGATTTATAGTGTGAGGACCTATAATCACTTATATTGTCTTCTCTGTGGGACCAAAGTAATTGAAGTATTTAAATCACAGTTGTTGATTTCTTACAGTCATCCTTTCTTTCAGCTAAACTTGACAATTCTTTGTATTCTCTCCCCTGCAAAGGTCTGCTGCTGTGCTAAAAAAAGGCATGAGTCTCCTGTCTGAATGCTGGTTTTCCCAGCGCTATGCAGGAAGCAAGAGACCGAGGGAGGCAGCAGTCCTAAAGTGAAAATGGAATCATCCTTCACCACTTATTAAGACCATTTGATGATCCAACATGCACACAAATGAACATAATGTTACCTATAATAATTTTTCCTATTAAATATGGAAGTGTGAAGTAGAAAATTGGAAGACCAAAATTGAAGGGGTAGATTCTGGGGCTCTAATTTGAAATAGGGTGGAATGTATCAACAGATAGCTTCCAGATCCCTCCCTGACTCTGTATACTCTCATTTTTACAGCGTGTGTGTTTTTATAGGGTTTACAAGTAAAGACTAGAGGCTCTTACCTCTCTTGAGCTAATCTTGTTACGTGCTGTTCCTGCTGCTGATTAGATTAGTGCTCTAGGTTCCACAGTCTTTCTCTTCTTCTGACGTTTCTGTGGTTGTTTCATTTCTACTGAAAAAAGTAAAGGTCAGGATTGCGGGACGCCAGAAACAGAATTCTGAGTAGTGACAGCGGAGGGCTGCTTGAAGTTGTTTCTTGGGAGACAGTTCCAAAACTTGGGAGACAGTTTTTTCAGAGAAAGAAATCTCTCAAAAACTTACATGTAGTCAGGTGTAGAGAAAGCACAAGAACATATGAAAACATAAATAACAAAAAATATAGAATGCAAGGGTTTTCTTAGAAAATTGCATGGTTAATTGCCAGATTTGTCAGATAGATCAACAGTTTTCAACCTTTTTCAACTTGTGGCATACCTAATGAATTACTAAAATTCTGTGGCACACCAAAAATATATTTTTCCAATCTGACAAAAATGGTTAAAATGATTTTCAACAAAAATGGTAATTACCTATCCTTTTTTTTTTCTCTCCAAAGTGACTTTTCAAAAATTCAAGCGCTTATACTTGTATATAAGGATTTCTGGTACCAAGAATTAAACAATTGGATGCAACCTTATTATGCATTACTGATTAGAGCAACATGAATTAAAACCACAATGAGATATCACCTCATGCCTGTCAGAATGGCAATTACCAATAAATTAACCAATAGTGTAGTTCAATTGTTTGGAGTGTCATCCTGTAAACTGGAGGGTAGAGGGTTTGATTCCTGGTCAGGGCAAATGCCTAGGTTGTAGGTTCGGTCCCTGGTTGTGGCACAAGAGGCAACCGATCAATGTTTCTCTCTTGTATTGGTGTTTTTTTTTTCTCTCTTTCTCCCTCCCTTCTCCACTCTCTAAAATCAATAAGCATGTCCTTGGATGAGGATAAAAAAATAAATAAAAATAAATAAATCAACAAACAAATGTTGATGAGGATGTGGGGAAAAAGGATCACTTACTTGTGCACTGTTTGTGGAAATGCAGATTGATGCAGTCACTGTGGAAAGCAGTATGGATTGCCTCCAAAATATTAAAAATGGAAGTACCTTGTGGCTCAGCAATTCCACTTCTGGGAACACATCTGAAGAAACCTGAAGTACTGATTCAAAAAAAAAAATATATGTACCCCTATGTTCATTGCAGCGTTATTTATAACAGCCAAAATTTGGAAGCAGCCCAAGTACCCTTCAGTAGATGGGTGGGTCAAAAATGGTGGTGCGTTTACACAATGGATTACTACTTGAACATAAAGAAAGAAGGAAATTTTACCTTTTGTGACAGCATGGGTGGACCTGGAGAGTAGTATGCTAAGTGAAATAAGCCACTCAGAGAAAGGCAAGTACAATATTATCTCATTTATACATGGAATGTAATGAACAAAATAAACTAACAAACAGAGAGGAGACAGACTCATGGATACAGAGAACAGACTGACCCCTGTCAAAAGGGTGGGGGTTGGGGGATGGATGAGAAGAGTGAGGGTATTAGCAAAGGAAAAAAAGAAAGACTCGTGGACACAGACCACAGTGTGATGATTGCTGGAGGGAAGGGGGGTGGGGAGGTAAGAGGGTAATGGGAGGATAAGTGGTGATGGAAGGAGACTTGACTTGGAAGTGGTAAACACACAGTATACCGACCATGTACTGTAGAACTGTATACCTGAACTCTGTATAATTTTATCAACTGATATCACCCCAGTAAATTAAAAAAATAAAAAGAAGAATGGGTATTAATCAAATTTAAACCTATTGAATTGGCTTTCTGATTTTTTCTCTCCTATTTAATATTTTGCCCCATGTTTTTCCACTTAATAATTTCTTTGAGTTTATTCTGACTTGCTTTTTATTTGTTCATTTGTTTCAGTCTCTGTTTTTCATGTAGGATGCTATCCTTCCATGTCTGATGGTGACTATTTATATTTAAGGAAGAGGCACTTCATGCTAGGAAGCGTTGAGTATTCAACCACCACCATTTTAATTGAGGCTTCCCAAATGTTAATATCTCTAGGTCTTTCATCTCTGCAGAGAGTGAGCTTCCTTATACAAATTTCCAGGAGCATAAGCCTGATTTCTGTTGTCTCAGAGCTGATTTGAAGTAAATGGCTTGTGGGGCACATGCTGTATAATTTGTAGATATCACTCAATCCCTTTGTTTATAGTCCCTGAGTTTAGAGCCTTCACTGTAGAATTTCTTTAGGCAACATATCTTGCAACTTTTCTATGCATGAACAGAAGGTGAGACCAAGACTCTCAGAACCAACTGCTCCGCGAACAGTCTGTCAGCTCCTCCACATATAGGCTCCTGCCTTTACTTGAATCTTTCTTCTTTTTGTTTTCCTTCTCTGTAATCACTAGGTTTGATCTCTTCTCTTCTAAGTCATTGCCGTGTCTTCACGTTTCCTGGTTCTTACATTACAGTTTAGAATTGCAGATGCTTCCTGCTTTGATCAAGCATAGCATGTGTGTTATTGCTGTCCTTGTTTTTGCTCTATCGTTACCTTGTTGTGCTAAAACCAGAAGTCAGAAACATATATGTTTATTATTCATCTGTTCATGTTGGCCATAGTAGTCTCAGCATTTGAAAAGAATTCCACAAATGTGTATCTATGATAACATATATAAATGTTTAGTAAAATATAATTTAACAAATATTTTACCAAGTACATTAGGCAGCAGGGAGCAACTTTCTTGTGGGTAAGAAATAATAAATAAAAATTATACAACAACTGAAGTTAATGTTCACTTTCATGAAAAAAACAATACAGCAGATAAGGGCATAGTAACAGATTAGAAGGATAAGTAAGTTCAAGGAAGTCTCTTTCTATTACTTAACATTTCTCTTTTTGAATTAAATTTCTTAACACAAGGATCACATGAATCATTCAAAAATTCATTTAGAAATAAAAATGATACTTGTAGTGGTTAGTAGGGGTTATAATTACTTTACAAGAAGTATATCTCTTCTCTTTATTTTCCTTGCCTTTGGAGAATTGGAAAAATAAAGCTATTTAATGAATGTATGATTTAAATACCCTTTGGAAATCTAAGTTGCTATTGAAAAAGATGTATAATGGAGTTAGATTCCTTTGTTTATGGAGCTGGAGGAGAGAGAGAAAGAAACCTGAGGCTAATAGAAATAGATTGAATCTCACTTATGGGGCATAGATTAAAATAATGTATTTCATTGTGGATCTCCCTTCAGAATTCAAACTAAATATCATTTACTTTTTCCATTTAAGTAATAGCCTCAGGGCTTTAAAAAATCATTATCAGAAGATAACCTAATATATCACTGATACAGTTTCTTTCTATAGCAGTATCATTGATTGACAAAACATCATGTTAGCAATATCACCTTCTATAGTCTTGAAATGATAAAATAGAAAAAGGCTCTCCAAATGCAACTTTTGCAGTAAAATAATCCTGGAATATTCTCTATTGTCCTGCTTTGTTTTATTGAAAAAGAAATAATTTTTCATACTTTCCTGTGCATTGCTTCAAAAATAATGACTTATTTGGTCTATTTATAATTTATTATCTTTTGAATATTTTGCAGATATTTATTATATAATATCCATTTAATTTAAAAGCTGTTCAATATCAGTACTTTACTAAAAATCACTAAAGAAATATTTAAAATATTTTAACCTCATGTGTAATACTTATTATTAAAAAACTGTATTTGACATATAGGAGCGTTCTTAAAGTTTTAAAGCTTTTTCCTATCTTTTACTACTATAATCAATTACATATACTTATGATGTTTTGCATATATAAATCTGTAGTAAATAGCCCCAGAAGTGGAGTTACAGAATACAGCGGCCCAGCCTTTTGTAATTAAATAATGTGGTTTCATAATTGACTATATAAAACTAAGTACCCAGTGACATTATCCCTCCTGCCACGGCCCTGCCTCTCCCCCGAGTCTCCTTACCACGTTTGGAAGTAAGCCTTTACTGCATCTTACGTATCAAAGCAATCTGTAGATGAATGCATTCCCTGCCTTTTCTTGGTGTCAGATGGCTCCCAGACTTACCGTTGATTACTTCACTGGGTATGTAAGTGTTGAATAACTATGCTCTGTACTTGAAACTAATGTTATGTGGTTTGTTAACTATATTTTAATAAAAATATTAAATATATATTTATCCTCAAGAGGTTTAAAATCTATTTAAGAATATTAACAAGACAGTATGGTTCTGCCATAAAAGTATCTGTCATAGACAGGTAGAATACCATTAGTTCTTTGAACTATTTGGAAATGTTCAGAATTTCTCTGCTAGTGAGTTTGCTGCATTTTTTATCATAGAAAATTTCAAACACCCATTAAAGTAAAATGGTGCAATGTACCTCCATGTACCATTACTTAGCTTTAAAAAACATCATCTTTACATCACTTAAAATTTTTGTCTTTTCTCTTCTTTCCTGAAATCTTTAAAGAAAATCTTGACATTGTGTAACTTCACATATAAATACTCAATATGTATCTTTAATAGATAAAAACATTAAAAACAATTATAATAGCATTATTTTTTAATTGTTCAAGTACAGTTTTCTATTCTTTACCCCCATCCCAGCCTACCCCCTCCAGCCCTCTCCTCCTCCTTCCCATCTCCACTCCCCCCCTTATTATTGTCCACGTGTCCTTTATACTTGCTCCTGCAAACCATTCCCCCCTTGCTCTGAAGTTCCCACCCCTCTCCCCTCTGGTCACTCTCAGCCTCTTCTCTATTTCAGTGTCTTTGGTTATATTTTGCTTGTTTGTTTTGTTGTTTAGGTTACTATTAAAGGTGAGATCATATGGTATTTGTCTTTCACTGCCTGGCTTATTTCACTTAGCATAATGCTTTCCAGTTCCATCCATGCTGTTGTAAAGGGTAGGAGCTCCTTCTTTCTTTCTGCTGCATAGAATTCCATTGTGTAAATGTACCATAGCATTTTGATCCATTCATTTACTGATGGGCACCTAGGTTGCTTCCAGCACTTGGCTATTGTAAATTGTGCTGCTATGAATATTGGGTGAGTTAGGTTCTTTGGGATTGGTGTTTCAGGGTTCTTAGGATATAATCCTAGCAATGGAATTGCTATAATAGCATTATTAAATAAAGAATGTTGACTGTAATTCCTTAATAACATCTAAGAGGTAGTCCTGATTCAATTGCCTTCAGTTTTATAGTATTCCTTTCAGCCATATAAACAGTGACCGAAGTATTTAAGAAATAAGACTATTAATTTTAATCTTTCATAAAAGTAATAAGAAAATTACAGGAACTACTTTACTATGCTTTTATTTTCTAAAGCAAAATAACTGTTGTCCTAAAGAGATCACCTCTAAATTGTCCACACAATATCCAAATGGAATGGCTCTGTTTATTCTGGTTTCAACTTAGAAGGTCAGCAAGTACATAAACTTCTTGATTTGTGATGGCAATGCGATGCCACACACATTTGCAGGGAAGGGATGTAATTAGTGTCAGGTGCGTTAAAGCACTGCAGGTAATTGCAATCATTTTTAAGGACAAACAACAGCATAGGGAAATCTCACAGATCCAAACAAAGATTTAACAGGTATGTGACATACTTGGTCCTTGTTACTCAGCAACCAAATTACAGTGGAAAGAAAGATCAGGATGAACACACATTACATTACAAATCTAAAAAAAATTTCAATTTTCAAAGAAATGTTTGTTTGCCTGAATATGTACATATTTATAACAAATTACATGTTAAACTTTGAATATTGGTATATTTTTTAAAGTTTTCTCAGTATACTTGTAAAGTTACAGTGTGCATTTTAATTTTTATTATTCTCACAGCGAGAGATGTGGAACATGCTGAAAAATACCCAAAACTTTGTAAAAATTTTAATGGCTTTTTCTTACCTAAAAATATGATTTCTTAGTGGACTAGAACATCAAAGATCCATACAGATGATCATTTTCTAATTATAGGTATACAAATACATATTTAGTTAATACAAGCACCAAAAATTGGCTAGTGACCAACAAGGGACACTTAGAAATATTCTTATATTGCTTGTGAGTGATAATTAGTATTTTAAAGGCACTATTCTGCTAGATGCTTATAATTTATACAGGTATTTTCTTACATTTTTATTGGGCCATAAATCCTGCATACATAAGCAGCAACTATAGAAGTCAAGTGAGATTCAGAGGTAAAATGCAAGCTGTTACTGCTCCACGCAGCCTGACTGTGGACACATACTGCTCATATGCCTCTTGGACATTATAAATGTAGAATTGCGCATACAGTGTTCACACAGGAAACACAAATACGAGAAATTATATTATCATGTCGCTCTAAGTACCCTCTGTTTACCTTTTCTTATGAAACCTCTGTAGAATAAAAGGAATGCTTATCAGGTTTGCGGATCACAGAAAAAGAGTCTAGAACATGGAGACGTGTTAGGATATGGAAAGTCATAAACAACAGTGGCGTGTTTATTATTTAAAAATAAAGCTAGAAACCACAGTTAGAAAGTTTCTAACTGCTTAGTCTAACAAAACCAATAATGTATGTACAGACTTTCCCTCATCAGAAAAAATACACATATTCAAGCATTTTTAGCATGAGGAAGAGAATCTACTTAGGTATACAAATATTATTAGTGAAATAAATTTCAGCAACCTCAAAAACAGAATTTTATAATTTTAATATATGACATGGAAATAAAAATGTAAACAGCATTGAGGAAGAAAAATAATTGTAAAAGTCTCCTTCTTAATCCATGTTCTCCATTCCTTTTATTAAATGTATAGTTGTTATAGTTCTCTTTACTCCTTGTACCTCCTATCACTTAAAAATTTAGATTTTGTTCAATTGGATATCTTTATAAATTTAATTAATAAAAGTTAACCTTTATTTCTGTATTTATATATTTTAAAGTTATCTTTCACTTCACACGGTAAATTATGAGCAATTTAGTAGGTATTAACTTTCTTCCAATTTCCCTCACATCTCAAATTATGTCTGATATTCTAGTACTCTAAGAATTTCAGATATTGAAATATATATCAACTATAATTGTCTTCAATATTTTTGTAGTGGATTCATTCTGAAATGGATTTTAATAAATACAGTGTAGAGTATTGTGATTATGTAGTTACTATTAAGTAGGTGATGTGTGGGCTTTTGCAAAAAATAAGTATAATTTTTTATCTTTAACAAAACTTTTCTGTGTGAGGAGTATATGCATACATGTAGAATGATAGACTCTTTTTCATTTTTAAAAATTTCCCATATTTTTCAATTACTGTTGACATATAATATATTAGTTTCAGGTGTACAACCCAATGATTAGATATTTATATAACTTATGAAGTGATCACCCTGATAAATCTGGTACCCATCAACACCAACATAGTTATTACAGTATTATTGACTATGTTTCCTGTGCTGTATTTTACAACCCATGACTATTCTGTAACTTCCGGTTAGTGCTCCTCAATGCCTTTCTTTTTTTTACCCAGTCCCCAAAGCACTACCATCTCGCAGCTGTCAAAATGTTCTCTGTATCTATGAGTCTGTTTCTGTTCTGCTTCTTCATTTATTTTGTTTTTTAGATTTCACATAAAGTGAAACCATTTGGCATTTGTCTTTGTCTATCTGACTTATTTCACCCAGCACACTACCCTCTAGGTCCACCCATGTTATTTTAGATGGCAAGGTTTTATTCTTTTTTATGGCTGAGTCCTATTCTGTTGTATATATGCACCATTTCCTCTTTATTCGTTCATCTGTTGATGGACACTTAGGTTGCTTCCATATCTTGGTTACTGTAAATACTGCTGCAATAAAAATATGAATTGTCTTTTTAATTTATTGTTTTGGGTTTCTTTGTATAAATACCCAGAGTGGAATTGTTGGGTGCTACTTTGTCTCTTGTTTATAGCTTTTGTTTTAAAGTTTGTCTGATATAAGTATTACTATCCTAGCTTTGTTGTTTTATTTTGTTTCCATTTTTATGAAATATCTTTTTTCATCCCTTTCCTTTCAATCTGTGTGTGTCCAATCTGAAGGGAATGTCTTCTAGACAGCAGAGTAAGGATCTTCTTTTGTTATCCATTCAGCCACTGTGTATCTTTTCATTGGAGCAAGTAATCTATTTGCATTTAAAGTAATTGTTGATAGATATGCATTTATTAACATTTTATTGTTCATATTTTAAATCTGTTTCTTCCTCTTGAAGAAGATCCTTTAATATTTCTTGTAATATTGCTTTGGCGATGATGAACTCTAACGTTTTCTTGTCTGGGATGCTCTTTATCAATTCTAAATGATAGTTTTGCTGGGTAGAGTAATCTTGGTTGTAGGCCCTTGCTTTTCATCACTTTGAAAATTTCACTGCAATCTCTTATGGCCTACAATATTTCTGTTGAGAAATCAGCTGCCAGTATTATTGGAATTGGAATGTTTTCTTAAAAAATGTGTGTGTGTATATGTGTGTGTGTGTGTGTGTGTGTATTTGTTCAACTACAGTTGTCTCCATTTTTCCACCACCACTTTCCCCTGCCCCACTTACCCCAACTCCCACCCTCAATTCTGTGCACCTTTGGCTTTGTACATAGGTCTTTTATACATGTTCCTTGATGACCCTTCCCTGTCTTTCCCCCTTAACACCCTTCCCTCCTCCCCTCTAGTTACTGTCATTTTAGTCTTTATTTCAATGTCTCTGATTATATTTTGCTTGCTTGCTTGTTTGTTGGTTAGGTTCTACTTATAGGTGAGATCATATGGTATTTGTCTTTCACCACCTGGCTTATTTCACTTAGCATAATGCTCTCCAGTTCCATCATTCTGTCACAAAGGGTAGGAATTCCTTCTTTCTTTCTGCTGTGTAGTGTTCTGCTGTGTAGTGTAAATGTACTACAGTTTTTTGATCCACTTATTTACTGATGGGCACCTAGGTTGCTTCCAGCACTTGGCTATGTAAATTGTGGTGCTATGAGTATTGGGGTGCATAGGTTCTTTTGAATTGGTGTTTCAGGGTTCTTAGGGTATAACCCCAGCAGTGGAATTGCTGGGTCAAAAGGCAGTTCCATTTTTAGTTTGTAAGGAAGTTCTATACTGTTTTCCATAGTGGCTGTGGCAGTTTGCATTCCCACCAAGAATGTACTAGGGTTCCCTTTTCTCCACAACCTCATCAATACTTGTTGTTTGTTGATTTAATAATGATGGCCATTCTGACTGATGTGCAGTGGTATCTCACTGTGGTTTTAAATTTCATCTCTCTGATGGCTAGTGATGCTGGGCATCCTTCATATGTCTCTGGGCCCTCTGTATGTCCTCCTTGGAGAAGAGTCTGTTCAGGTACTTTGCCCATTTTTTAATTGGATTATTTGTCTTCCTGGAATGGAGTCATGTCTTCCTGGAATGGAGGGAGTATACCTCAACATAAGAAATGGCATATATGAAAATCCTACAACCAACGTCAGACTCAACAGGCAAAAACTAAAAGCTTTCCTACTAAGATTAGGAACAAGACAAGGATGTCTCCTTTCATCACTACTATTCCGCATAGTGGTGGAAGTCCTAGCCACAGCAATCAGACAAGCAAAAGAAATAAAAGGCATCCAAATTGGAATGTACTCTGTTTTCTTAAATTTAATCTTTTGCCTAGAACCATGCGATAATTTCATGTGTTTTTTGAACAAGGACTTTTAAGAATATGTTCTCTTTTATCCTGAATTCCCAGCTGCATTCATTTTTATTCTTTGACAAAAACATTTGCTTTTTGTCATATTACTAATCTACTGTAGCTCTTTATATCATATTCTATCTTGAATGTGCTAACTAGTAATGATTTGTTACTAGATTCCTGGGTTTGTCTTATGTACAAAGTTTCTTGAATTTGAGTTTATGCTTATGTGTTCCTTTCTTTTAAATACCCCATTCATTTTGTTTGAGTAACAATGTCTTCTAGTATTAAAAGAAAATAAAGAACATGGAGATCCATTTTCTGAATTCTTAAACTTTTTTTGTTTTAATATTTCACTGGTGATTTTGTTGCCATAGAATTCAATATTTGAAATCATTTCACAGGATTTTGAAGGTATTTTCCTATTGTATTTCAGAATTCATAGTTGCCAATAAGGAATCAAAGCAGACTTTTTTTTTTTTTTTTTTTGAGGAGAAGGTTCTATGTGTTTCTAAGAGGATCTTCTGTTTCTTGTTCTGAAATTTAATGAGATATGTCTAAGTATGTGGAGTTTTCTTTTGCCCTTTGTGACATCTTTCATTCTGAAGAATCCTATCTATATTTAGCCATTGAAGAGTTCATGGTACTTCTTTAATCATTCCTTCTGCTCTCTTATTTCTGTTCCCTTTTTCTTGAGAGTATTTTTATTTTTGTTGACTTTTGTGGACAAAAAAGAGGCTGTATACTGATCCTGATAAGCTCAAGGGAGGCCTGTATGGTGTGCCTTACAAATTCAGAGACCTAAGATAAGCACACAGGGTGATCTGAACATAAAAATCCCTCAAAGTGAGTCATGGTGGGTAGTCACATCCCAGGCCTGTAGTTTCCTTGCAAAGGTCAATCGTTACCTTCAATGAGCCTCTCTATTGTCTTTTGCCTCTAAGATAACATAGTCTTGGAATATCAGAGTAATCCCTTTTTTTTCAGACCCTTCAAGGTACAACTACTGCAACAGAGCACAGGACCACAGAGTCCCTCATTGTTGTCTTGTTCCCTGAATGCCATCTCTATGTGCTGTATGTTAATTATTAACTATCTTGTACCCACCAATGTAAAAGAAGTATGTGTCTCTCTGTTTTACTCTTTAGCCATTCTCCAGAGATTTCTCTACTTTGTCCCACCTCCCTAATTTAATTCCAATGAATTTCATTTAACCCTCCTGATGTCCATAACCTCTTTTGATTGTAATATATAAAATAAACTATAAAACTGCATTCTCTGGAGCATTTTCTTAACCCAATTGAAAGTTTGCTTCCCAGCAATTGTTGTCAGTTCAAATCAAATAAACTCATAAAAAATTCTCTGCAGAATTGAACATTTCTTATATTGACATCTTGAATTAATCTTCCATTTCTCTCTTTCTTCATATATTTCTTCATTTTAATCTTTTCCTCTACATTAAGAGAAATTTAAAAACAATTTTTAGTATTTATATTGATTTTGTTTTTATTTTCACAGTTAATAGTTTTAACTTCTATGAACTCTTTCTTATTTTCCAATTGCTTCTTTTAAGTTATAGATTTTTTTTCATGCATACAGGATGCCATTTTGGATCTCTCTGAGAATGCTGAATGTATAATTTGTTTTTGAACTTTGAGTTATTTATTTTCTGTCTCACCAGAATGTTATCTTTGTTATCTGTTTTCTCTTGATTTTATTGTATTCATCATCCTTGGTGTTTGCTGTTTGTACATATTTATAAGTGAAGGAATAAATGGATTCTTATAGGTGCCTTTTTTTTGGTTCCCTCTGCCATTACACTACTCTCCTCTGAGGGATTATGCTGATTACAAAGACCTGTAGATTGGCAAACCTGCTTTCTTTATCTGCCCATAGGGAGAGAGAGAAGGGAGGGGAGCTCTGCACTTCTGGAGAGAGGTACACTTCTCTGCACTTCTACAAATATCTTCTTTTTTTCTTTGCTATTATTTCTATGATTGAAAAATCAGAAGAGGTAGCAGAGAGGGCAGTACATGTGTGTGGTCCACCATGTTAAACCAGAAATTTCATAAATATTTGAGAATATTTTAACTTCTAATTCATAAAATTCTGTGAAGTAGCTTAATATATTGATGAAATATTGTAAATGATATTACTTATAAATTACTGTGGTGACATACTTTTCACCACATGAAGCAATTAGAAAAGTAGCTCACTTTGTAGCAACACCACCACCTCCTAAGATTTATTGAACATGTCTCATGTTCAATAAAATTGAACTGCACTGCTTTGAGTACATTTATTAATTTTATTCACATGCATGAGAATCTTGTGAATTGTATATGACTATTAACTTCATCTTACAGATTAGGGAACTGAACTTTGAACTATTAAGACCTGTCCATGATGAAACAGCTACTACATGACAGAGCCAAGATTAATCCTGTAGTGTAGCCCCTGAGCCTGCACACTAATTATATCAATACTATGATGAAAATGTTATAAACAGAAAATGAAAGTTTGTGTGGAAAGTAGAAATAACCCATTGGTTATTTTGTGGTCACTAATATGAAAACATTTATTTTTAACAAATTTAGAAATACTTTTTTAGAAAAGTTCAAATGTGATGTGTCAGAGTTACTTTCAGTGGCAAGAACATTAGACCTCAGTCTGCTCCCAGTGCTTCCACACACTCGCTCCGCCCTGACTGGCTGCTCAGTGGGTTGGGTGTCGTTCTGCAAACTGAACGGTCACAGGTTTGATCCCCCGTTGGTTGTAGCCCAGGGCCTGGACTGGAGGCTTGAGGGAGGCAGCCAACTGATGTTTCCCACTTTGGTGTTTCTCTCCCTCCCTTCTCCTCTCTCTAGAATTAAATAAAAAAATTAAAAAATGTAAATAAAACTTTTTTACTAAAACTAACAATAATATGAGATAATTGGTGCATTCTGTTGACTTCTATTGCATATGTTCTAAATATAATTGATTTGGCAAATAGTAGCCATTTCTCAATGCTGAACGCTTAGCATTGTACTTGTATAAAATTATCTTGAAGTATTTAACTGTTCTTTATTGCTCTAATTGCTTGGGTGATCTCCTTTTCATGTATATTTTGTAGGTAACATGTCTGTGGTTTGTGATTTCTTCTATTTTTTCCAGAATTTTTAATTCTCTTAATTTTTAAAAAAGATTTTATTTGTTTATTTATTTTTAGAGAGAGGGAAAGGGAAGGAGAAAGAGGGGGAGAGAAACATCACTGTGTGGTTGCCTCTCACATGAGCCCCCTACTGGGGACCCCGCCCACAACCCAGGCACATGACCTGACTGGGAATCGAACTAGCGACTCCTTGGTTCCAATGAGCTATGCCAGCCAGGACTAATTCTCTTAATTTTGTCATACATTTGTACATGTATTTGTTTTGCTGGTACAAAAAAAACCCTAATAATTTTGCTGGGGTTTTTTTGCTGGTAAAAAAAAAAAAAAAAAAAAAAAAAAAACAAAACCACTTAATAATTTCCAAAGCATTTCTAGAGACTTTGAATAACTAGCTCATTTTGATAATAATTTGAACATAGTCATGAAATATATGAAAACTTTAAAGTTTGGAGTAATCTAAATTAGTGTGCATCAAACTTTACTGTGCATACTTGTCACCTGAGGATTGTTTTAAAAAATCTGGTTTAGCTTTAGTAGGAATAGATTGAAGTCTGAGGTTATGCATTTCTAATAAGCTCTCAGGTGATGCCTGTGCTTCTGGTTCTCAGACTCTAATTCCAGAAACAATGATATTGATAACTTACCATTTAGATATGTTTGATTATTTTTTCACCAAGTAAAACTTCAAATATTGAGCACATATATTAATTTTCTCTAGTACAGAGTTTATACTACTATTCCATCCTTTCATCATAATACTGCTTAGAAAAACAGTCTAATCTTGCTTATCCAGGTTTTTTTTTCATCAACTCTTCTAGGACTACTTACAATCAGATTTATGCTGATGATACTTTCCGTGACTATTCTCTTAATGTTCTGTATCAACCCACTCATCTCCAAACCCAGGTTATTTATGTCAATTGCTTATAGCAAATTAGAGGTGGAGGGCAAAGCCAAGATTTCAAAGAGAACAGGAGCAATCTACATCAGAGTAAGTGACAGGAAAATCAGATGATGGAGTATAAAGAACTGACCATGGTGATTGGGAAGGGAGGAAATTCTATGTGCCGAGTTGGATATCACGGTATGAACACCTGCCTTTACACATGAATGTGTTCTTGTGTTGCTAGATAGTGTTAAACCACACCAGTGGGATTCATACTAATACCCCACACATACTTGTGAGGATTACCCTATACATGTTTCAAGTGTATGTGTCACACATACATATCAAAGAATTATAAATGATATCAGACCAGGCTTGTTTTCCTCTTGGTCCGTTGTGAACCAGAGGACAGGTTATGATGTGCAGCACAGGTCAGCATCTAATCAATAGCTCTTTCTAAACACATAAAAACACTTACATGTGTAAATAATGGCCTGTAACAGTTTCTGCAGTTTGCCTTCCCATTTGAACACTGTGGTCAATTTCTATGGCCATTGTCCATTTTTCCCTTTAGGCCTCTTCCTTTTTAGTCCTAACATCATTTTGCATTTGAGAAGGACTTAACCCTTGTAACCCTATTTGTGCTTTTCCTAGAAACTAACAGTCCATGAACTATCATTTGTCAACACCATGCTACTTGTTTCTCTAAAATCCTTGAATTATAACTGCTTATCTGTCAAATGAGCAAAGAGAAGAGACTGGCTAGAAGCCAAGTAATGCTCATAATCCAGACTGGTTGCATTAATTTATATATCAAAATATTACCTGGGAGTTCTCTCAAACAATCCACTGTAATTTTTATATTTTTGCAGATTTTGATGGGAGTATAATTATGTTGATACCTTGAAAATAAATTTAAAAGCATTAAAATAGTAGTCTGATATTTTTATAAATTAATAAGTACTTAATAATTTTTTAACTTTTCTTGACTTTTATATCTTAAAGATGTATCAGAATCTTATTTCAATTGATGATTAAATTTTCATAAGTCTGACCTTGAAAATGATCAATTATAGTTTCAAAAGGAAGCTTCTTTATAATGCTTTTATGTATGAATTTTTTCCCATAACTTTCACTGTAAGCACAGGCTGTTCAATAAAATGTTGACACATTCTTGATCTAAATTTCCATGCCAGTTCCCAATGTCTGGGTTCAAAATAAGTTTCTATTATATTGTTATTTGTTCAATTGTTCATCAAATGAGTTGTTCAGAAACTCTTATCAACATTAGGGTCTATTTTCACTAGTCAATACACTATGAATGGCTGTAGGTCAGCTACTTTGTGTGCTCCACTATGTTTTAAGAGGTTTAAAGTCATCGAGCATCATACTTATTTTTCACAAATAGTTGCCTGTCATAGTGAATCATTTATTAATCTTTGGGATTTTTTCTTCCAGAATCCTCCTTGCATTATAAAATGGAATTTCTAATAATGAGCCCATAAAATGACAGAGTTAATTCCTATGTTTTTCATAGTACATTTTCTTTTCTTTGGAAATTCTTTTTTAAATTAAAAAATTGCAAGATACAATTTTTCTCTCTTCCTCTTTGCTAAATCAGAAACATAATCAATAATGCAATAAAGAGTACATTTCAATAAGAGTTCAGCATTACCTGCTCCTTATGGAAAAGAATGGGAATTTTAAAATTAAAAAAGAAATCTACCCTGACAACATAAGCCCAGATGGCTGGAAATATATAGTTAGTCTAAATACTGTGACAGGCTGAGCATCATTATAAGCTCAAAATCTTAATCAAGCATATTTTAATCATCTTATTTCATTCACGGATCTTTGGTTCTAAGAAACAGAGATCCACTCAAAGTAGATTAAATATTGAAGGATACACGAATATCGTGGAAATGAAGTAGAACAGGGCATTTGGGAGATAAGTGCTGAGCTACGGAGGGCGGGGATGATGACTCTCCTTCTTGTTTTCTCCCTGGGGCCTCCTGATCTCCACTTCATCCTTCCTGTATTTGCTCCAGTCTCCTGGAAGAGGAAGGGCCTTCTTCTGCTTACGTTAGTCTTTTCTCTGCAGTAACTAAAACTCTTACGTAATAATGATGATCACAACACAACTCTGTATGGTCAAATATCCACCTCCACTCCAACTGTTAAAAAAAAAAAGAGGCAAGGCATATACAATTCAAACAGCCAACGAACAATTCATACAAAAGAGGCTGCTTATGGACAGGTTTCCCAAACATGGCCACCAATGTAACCTGCTGTTTTGATCTGTGTCATAGCAGTGTAGTAGTTATTCACAAGTAATATTTTCTTTAATGAAGACCATAGGATCTTAAAGGTCCTGTGTAATTTCAGTGCTGATGATTTAAATTTTAGAAATAATAGCAGTTATCAGTAAAAGGCATTTAGCAGGAAATTATTAAGACTGTGAGACAACTACTTTGTAAATTAACAAATGACAAAAGCTAAGGTGCAGTTTTAGTTCAGGCTGCTATAACAAAATGCCGTAGACTGAGTAGCTTATAAATAAATGAAATTTATTTCTCACATGGCTGGAAGTCTGAGATCAGGGTCCCAGTATGGTCAAGTCCTGTGAATTCCCACTTCTGAGTTGCAGACTTGTCAGCTTCTCATTTCATCCCCAGATGACAGAGGAAGCAAGCTGTCTAGTGACACTTATAAGGGCACTAATCTTATTCATGAAGGTTCCACCCTCAGGACCTCATTAATCTTAATTGTTTCCCAAAGGTTCCAATCCCTGATGCTATCACATTGGGTAGTAGGGTTCCAGCATATCAATTTTGGGGGGATGCAAACCTTCAGTCCATAATAGGTGATGAGCTATCCATACTTAGCTGCTGAAATTATGTCAATGATATGAAAATAGATTTTATAATATTATTTCTTATTTTTCTTATATTTTACATATTCCCTATAAAGTTTAAAACATAAATTCTTAAAAGTTTTAGAATGACCCAAACACCTTATGAAAAATATGTATAGTAAACCCTTATTTTATGGTACTACAAATAAAACCTAGGTTTTCATACACTATTTTAGGGGGGAAAATTGCCACCTCAATGAAATAAGAAGAGCTCTTATGTCAAGAAAAGAAAAATTTTGCTAGTTTTAATTTCTAATAGGGAGACCAAACACAAAGACATTTTATCTGCTGATATCTTTAGAGATATTTTATTTTTTGAAAAAAATTTATAATATTATTTATCAGCTTTTGTTTTCCTGGAAAATTTGTTCTTTTTTCATAAAAGACCGGAGATCCATCCCATTTCTTCAATATATACTATTAACATAGCTCATGAAAATCTAAAAATAGTTGCCTAGGTGACTTGTGTGTCGTATTATTAAAATTGATTGAAATGTTCCTCAGTGTAAACATGGGACTAGGAACCTGCCTTGTTTTACATTATAAAAATAAGTGAATCTGTTCTCTGTGGGGCACATTTCAGAGTATTGTCTTCAAAGAGTTCTCACTGTTTGTATTGCATTTTCTATTTTCCATTTTAGTTCTTTCTTCTACAATATGTTCTCTAGATCATTTTCATCTGAGCAAAGTTTGGGTTTACTTTATAGTACCAATTCATTTTTTATGACTATTGTTCCATAAGAAGAAATTCTTTGATTCTATGAGAAACTCTTCCAAATAAGACAGGGCCAGGGCAGAGTACAGGGTTCTATTCCAGAGCGTGCTGGAAGCCAAAACTGCTTCCCCCAGGTTAAGCCAGGTACCCGTAGAGACTTGTATGTGCATCTGTCAGGTCTCAACATCTTGGTAGCATGATATTTTCTATTCTGTCATATGACAATAATTATTTCTAATCCATACTTTGATTTTGGCTTTATAATTTTTTAAAAAGAAAACCTATCTAAATTAGTGGTGATTCTCATTAATTTGCATTTCATCAGGAATAAATGTACTCTTTTGTTATTTTATGCTGAAAAAGCAAAATAACTTACAGGTAAAAAACTCCATTAAATATTCTCACTATATAGCTAGCTAGATAAAGAAGGAGTAATTTTATTTTGTTTCCCTTAGAAATGATTTTACTGTTCTTTCTTATGATCAATTTCCATGTGTATTTAATTGATTTGACTATATTACATTGAATACATTTGAATTGATAAAATCTATACTTTTATGTGCATCCTTTCAATAACTTGTCCATATTGTTAGTCAAAGTAGTAAGATTAGAGATAAAGTCATTGCTTTTCATTCTTCTGGCTCTCCTTCTCAACAACTTTTTATCTGTGATTTAATATTAATTGACATTGGTCATGTGTGATAAGATAAAAACACAGTTGTGCTGATGATGATTGTACATAAACATTGGCAGATTGATGTTGCATATCTGAATATCATTATCTGTCTCATTAAATGATTCCATGGGAAAGTGTATCTAAGACCTAATTGCAATTTATGTTGCTAGGTTATTTCCCAAAAGACTGGAGTGATTCACAAACCCACCAACAATGCATAGAGCGCCATTTTTTTACTCCTTGCCAGCATCCACACTATTGTTCTTTATAACCTTTTCCACTTAAATTGAAAAGTTGTTCACTGCTGTTGACCTTGCTTTTCTGCTGACAGCAGTGAGCTAGGCCATCTTTTGACAAGTGTATCGATGATGTACATTTCCTGTTCTGTGAAAGTCCTATCTGTATTCTTGCTTAATTTTTATTAGTTTCTTGTTTTCATATAAATGCATAGGTACTTAATGCCACTCCATTATTTATATGCAGAGGTTTTGCACCTATATCTCCTAGCTTATCATTGTTCTGTTTTTGTCTTTTAAACAATAAGTTTTATATAATAGTTTATTTTTCGTTTATGGATATCTTCCTGTTTGGCTTAAGAAGATTCCTTCTAATTTAACTTTTTTTTTTTTGTTTTTTACATTTAAATATAAGGGAATCATCCAGTTTTACAAATGAAGACATAGAGATTAAAAAAGTTCAACATTTTTGTTGAGTAACTATAGCTCTTTTCAATTCCTAAACACCTTTCCTATATTGTAACTATTATCATAATATATGGCATCTGCTCTATTGAACATCGGTTATCAGGTGCCTGACAACCTATTTCCCCTCTTGCAATTTAAAGACCCTAAATATTGTTTTTAGGAAACCACACTTTCAACCATGTACTGTTTGATCTTGCTCCCAATTTCAAGTTGATCTTGATTGGATAAGCTAATCACATCTCATTCTAGTCCAATTAGAGCCACATAGATCTCTATGTGATGTTGGAGTAGGAGTGGAGGGATGGGATAGCAAAAAAAAAAAAAAAAAAAAAAACCAGAAAACACAAAAAGCAACTTTCACTATTCCTCTTAATTTAGTGGTACTAATATGTAAAACTTAGAATATTTGCAGTCATCTTGCTACAGTAACGAAAGCCAGCTAAAGACAGAACTAATGCCTACAAGGAGCAAAATTCAAACCTAGGTACTGTGCTTTGTGAAGTGTGGACGAAGCCCCACCTGAGCTAGCCCTATCAATGGAACTTTCATTAAAAGAACCAAAAAGTTCCTTGTACATTAAGTCATATGCAGATGGGTCCTCTCACCTCCCGCGTGCATCATAATGAGTCATCAAAGACATTCCCTAATTATGAAATGTGAACTATGGAGGGGAGGGGGAGAATCTCATACCTTTTGAGCTTGTTTTAATCTAATTATTATTATATTTACTATATAATTTAAAACCATACCTTTTACTCTTGAAATCCTTTTTTTACTTTTATAAAAATTGAGTATTTTTTAGAGAAGTTTGGGGTTCACAGCAAAATTAGGCCGAAGATACAGAGATTCCCTCTACCTCCTGGCCCCCACACATGCACAGCCTCCCCCATCACCAACATCTCACACCAGAGTGGTGCATTTGTCGTAGCTGCTCAGCCCACATGGGCACATCGTTGTCACCCAGAGCCCACAGTTTACACTAATGTTCACGCGGGGTTTCACACATCCAGTGGGTGTAGGCAAATGTAGAATGACACATGTCTCCCATTGCAGTGTCACATGGAGTCATTTCACTGCCCTAAAACCCTGTGTGCTCCTCCTGGTCCTCCCTCCCTTTCTCCTCTAACTCCTGCCCACCAGCCACTCATCTTTTCACTGTCTCCGTGATTCTGCCCTTCCAGAATGTCATGTAGTGGACTCACACAGCATGTAGCCTTTTCAGATTGGCTTCTTGCACATAGCAATATGCATTTAAGTTTCCTCCATGTCTCTCCATGGATAAATAGCTTATTTCCCTTTAGTGCTGAGTAATATTCTACTGTCAGGACGGACCGAAGTTTGTTTAGCCATTCACCTACTGAAATGTGACCTGGTTAGGATGGACTTGGATGCGTGTGCGGTGCTGACTGTATAGCTAAGGCTCTACTGCTACTGCTCGTTCTCCCGGGAAGAGAGGTCGCGGAGATGAGAGTGACAGGGGGCACATTCCCGGGTCGAGTCACCAGCGTCTGAGTGTCAGAAGTCGGTGGTGTAGTCGCAGCAGCAGCAGCAGCAGCATCACTGTGGTGTCACGGTCACTGGGCTGGCGCCTCTGTAGGTCCAGTGGGGGCCCTTGATGTCCACTCCACCAGTCGAACCAACCGTCTTCCAGGCCCGTAATTTTAGTCATTAAACCCCTTCCTGCTTAAAATATCTAAAGTTGTTTCTGTTCCCTGTACTGAATTCTGAATGATATAGTTTATTATTAAACCAAATAACTGCCTTATTTTAGTTTGGAGATTTTTTTTTTCTCAGCTTCTTCATCTTCTTCTTTCTTTATTGTTACTCTGTTACACTTGTCCCAATTTTTCCCTTTGCCCTCTCTGCTCAGATCACCACAGATCAGATAACTTTTAGCATGGCCTTTCGTTTTTAACAGCCAAGTATGCTAGGGAGAAAAAATAGTTATTTTAACCATTGGCCCCCAATTTTTTATACAAAAGCATTCTGTAATTGGAAGGTACCTGAGTGCACAACTTTAGCTATGAAACATGAGACCCTGAGGTCATGGATGAAAGGGACAGAGAAACATGGTTGAAACTGTGCAATAGCAGAAGCTACAGGGATTGGAGATTAGGGTAAGAACTAAGAGAGGAGTAGAAAGTAGGGCTTTACCAAAACAGAGGTTTTTGATCTTCACTTTTAAGTTGTTTTCTGCGCTAGAGAAATTTGTTTTAGGAAGGACATTGCGTACATGGGCTGGCATGCTGCTCGATGTACTCAAGCAAATTCAGCTGCAAGAAGTTATAGTTGATTTCTCGTGATCACTGGAAGTATTTTATTATTATTATTAACTTGTGGAAGAGAAGGAACTTAGCTTACTCTTTTGGTTCAATCTGTTTACATTTTGGTATAAAGCAAATCACAAAAGAGTAGATGTTGGTGTTTTTTTGGTGGGGGTAAATGACATTAAAAAACACACCATCTTGTATGAGGTTTTAGTAACTAAATATTAAAACACCTTATCACAGATATTTTTGTAGTATTTTCTATCTGAGAGAGTATCAGAAACCAGACTGAAAGAGAGAGAGATAGAGATAGAGATAGTGAGAAATAGAAAGAGAGAGAAGGAAAGGAGAGAGAAGGAAGAAAAGAAGGAGAGAGGAAGGGAAGGGAAGGGAAGGGAAGGGAAGGGAAGGGAAGGGAAGGGAAAAATACCAGGTGTGTGTAGGGTAGGCCTTTGGAGGGAGCATTGGAACAATCTAGGTGATATATTCATGGAAGAAAGGAACTTAGCCATTTCAACAAGTCATTCATCAGCATTGTTCACTGATGTCTTCATATTAAGGATTTATTGGCAGCTAAGAAATAATATTTTAATAGTAATGTGTCCAATGAGCATGTGTTCTGGTGTGTTGGAGGAAGCATGGATAAAAGAAGCTCTTTTCTCTCTCTCTTTTCTAAATTAACAATAGCCTTTAAAGGGCTCTTAAAATAAAATATCCCGACTTTTATTTGTGAATGATGAAAGGTTTTTTAGAAATATAAAGACTTGTTTGAAGACAACCAAATATTGTCATATACTTTTGCTAAATGTATTAATTTTATCCCTGCAACTTATAGCAACTTTTTCCCTTTAATTTCACTTTTTAAAATATATCAATGTTTTTCCTTCTTGGAGAGCTAAAATACAGGCTGTGTCAAATAAAAAAATTAATTTGTAAACATTTATATTTGCATAAGTTTAACCTTAACAAATAACTTTCGGAAGTGACAAAATTGTCAGAAACAGTTTAAGTTATGACTGTTGTTTGTGACAAAAAAAGTAGTATCAAAGAAGATTAAAAGGGACTGCTTTTGAAACATTTATTACCTGCCCCCTCCTTTTTTGCAAATGAAAGTATTTAACACAATCATTTCCATAACATATTATGATGTATATAGTAATGAATGCACTGAAGCTTACCACGCATTTAGGTTCCTCTTTTTAGGGTTTACTTAGAAATACACAGTACAGACAACTCAGATGCTTCTTAGAGCAATCTCTGTTATTTGAAATATTTTAAGATAATTGTGGTAGACATTTGGCAGATATTTGAAATAAAAGTTTGTATTTTAAACAGCCAGCATATGATCGCAGCCATGCAGCACATAGTAAAGTCATAATGCAATGCATTGCTCACGTGTCTGTGGCAGTACTGGTGGAAACAAATCCCCCATGCTGCCAGTTGTGTAAGAGTATAGCGCATAACATCACAAAAGTAGCCCATACCCTCTAGGATTGTTTAAGTACTGTGTAGAGTTTGCACAATGACAGAATCACCTAACTACGCATTTCTCAGCATGTCTCCCTGTCACATGACGGTAAATCTAATTTTTTTTCTGATCAAATTACTGAATAAACTCATATGCTTCTTAAAAATCTTTAAAGGGTTATGTGGGGATGGAAAGGTTAGAAAACTGACTGATGAAGAGGATCCTGGATTACAATAAGATAAACCCAAATTATTTCACTAACAATATTGTAAAAGTTATTCAGTTTTATTAACGACTTGTTGCTCAATCTCAAAATGATCTTTTTAAAAAATGTTGATATGTAAAATGAGGTGTAGCATTCAGTTTGAATGCTTGTGTAACCTATAATCAATGGCTATGTGAAAGTTTCTGTTTATGGTTAAAAAATCCTCGCCCGCTCCAGGGTAAAGGATCTGAATAGTCTCCTTCAGTGTTTGAAGAAGTTGAGTCTTGCAGGTTATCTGCCCAGCTAGTGTGAATGACTCTGGGCCACTCTAGTTCATGAGGTGTGCTCAAACCGGTGACCTTGACAGTGGCCTTCTGTTTGTGCAGGACTGCTACAGCATGCATAAGTAGGATGACGAAGAGTAATTAGACTTTGTAGAAAAATCAACAAAAATATAGTAAGTTGCTTATTAGTAGATGCAACAATATTATTTTGTGAACAACAGAAAAAAAGAATACCATAGAATACTTACTCGATGATGGTCATGTATAAAGTCTCCTCAGTTCTGTTGGGCTAATGTAGGTTGTCTAAATTCTTCAAGATAGCAGAAAATAAGATCACGGTGTGGATAAGCAGACAGAAATATCTTTGCATTATCACTTTACATGACCTTTATACACCCACATAAATATATCCTCACATTTGAAATATTTTGTCCACAACTTACTTTGCTGTATCCCAATACATATATATTTTTTTGATGAACAAATGGATCAGGCTAATTTTTTGAGTCAATTTAAAGATTTCTAAATCTTAATGAACTATCAGAGTTGACTCCTAATTCTTCTCAATATTGCACCTTGGAAATTGCTCCGGATTTCATGACAGAAAGTGGAGCAGGTGAGACTGCAGCTAGGACTGGTAAGTCGGGTTTCTTTAGCCACTTCCTGTGGCAGGGTAGGCCCCCTTCGCCTCTTTCCTCCCCCAAGACACCACAGCTTCGCTTTCCTTGAGAATAGTTTTCCTTTAATATTAGGGACTCCGGGTGCTCTGTTGGGTTTAAAATTTTGTCGTCTGTACCTCAGTAATGGTAGCATTCCCTGCCATTCTTTTTAAGATTTGCATACAGATAAAACTTTGGAAGAAATAATATTTCTATACAACTCGATGTTCCTCAACCAACTTGATAGTCAAAAAAGACACATTAACCTGTAGAAGTCCGCAGTGTTTACTATGAAAAACATGCTAGAAAGTGGCTGCCCTACAAACACTATAACACCTAAATTTCAACAATTTTTACATATAACTATGTTATATTTTTGTTCCACAGTCCTGTCATCTTTATCTTCCAGGCTATAGGAAGCACTAAGATCTGTCACTTAAGCTGTATTACATTCTGAAGTACGCTTTATTTATTTACTTTTTATTTTTTGTGTGTAGTTTTATTTAATTTTTTATTGGAGTACATGTTTTAGATGAGATTGGGCACATTCAGGGTGGTATGGTTATAGACTGGAGTACATGTTTTAATTTCAAGCCATTATCTGCTTATGCTGAGGAAAGATCACTTAATTCTGGCCTTTAAAAATAATATTATTTTGAAAAATTTTAGTCATTCGTACTCCTGGGAAGACTGCAAAGCTCTAATACCTGTATTCTTTGCCAATATCAATTAATACTACCTTAGCAATGCGTTTCCAGGGAAGACAATGCTTCATATTGATAGGCCATGAGCCTCTAATTTAGGGAAGATATTCCAATGCACATTATAAAATTGAATAGTTATTCAATTATAGTAGTTTCACATCTATTATGACATTTCATAAGATCACCACGTTTAAAATCCATTGACTTATGTCTCTCATTTATGTTCAAAAGTTTATTTATGTTAAAAAGTAATGCAAATTAGAAGCTTTCACCATTACAAAGTTAGGACTTAAGCATATTAAAATAATTTTAAAAAGATCTCTACTTCCAGACATATAAAAATAAAACTATGCTTTACTCTGGGTAGTGAAGTATAACTATATAAAATCTATAAAGAATGGCATCCACACACATACACATAGGCATCATCATAAAAATGGGTCTACCTGCTTTACTCATGTTTGAAATGAATAATTTTAACAGGGGTCTCTGATTGAATTTATCTAGTGTTTTATCTGTTATTCAGCCTGATATTTTAGTTTTCTATTAAAAAGTTAAATCAAGGATTTATAATTATATACTAATATTTTTCTAAAGTATTTGCTTAAAAAGTTAAAACTTTATAAAAGCTACAGAGTCAATAGGTCAAACTATTGGTTGAAAAATGCAAATACATTTAACAAATTAAGTACGTCCTATATCCTACACCCCTCTCTTGAGGTTCTACATTCTGTGAAGGATCTGTCAATCTTAGCAATCAGGGTAATAGACTAGATGACTCCTTTAAAGTTCTATTGAGACCCATGGAAAGACCTTCATAAGGCAGATCTTACTGCTGCGGATAAGAACTCTTATCCACGTCTGTTCTTCACTAAAGGGAGAAAGATCAGCGTTTGAATGGTGCTAATGAAGCTTCTTGCTGTGCAACACAGAGCAGGCAATTTGAGGAGGCTGATGTGAATGAATCTCTAATGTAACCACTTTGTCAAGCTGCATGTACTGTTCTCCTAGAAGGTAGCACTCACAGAGGCCGTTTCTGCCTTTGCTTTTTGTTTGAAGGCAGCACTTCTAACAGACAAGCATAATGTATGGTAATGTATTTTAATAATTTTTGCAACTACATCAGTCTCCACTTGAACAGATATAACCCTCACCCAATCACCACCACTGGGTTTTCTTTATTCCTGCTTTTATCCGATTAGGATAAACAGCATGAATCCATTTTTTTTTTCCCCTGCTTGGAGGAAAGCACAGAATTTATCTGTTCCTCATTCAAAGATTAGGCGATGTCTTTTCCTGGAAGCTACCTTAGAAGTTAAAAAACAAAAACATAAACAAACAAAAAACCCCTGACATAGTGCATTGGTAGTTCTGCTTCATGGTGTGCACACTTCTTTCTGTTTTCACATGTGACTTGTAATATTCCCTCGGGTACACTGAGTTTTCCCGTGGCTCCATGCTCTGTCCTGTCAACCCAACCAGACGCTGCACACTCCAATGCTGTACTGACCTTGGTCCAATTTGTGGAATGATAATCCCAATTTTTACCACCTGGAAAATGCCTTTTTCCTTCCCCATTTATTTTCCATGCCATCATTTATGTCTTGTTCATGCTTATGGGTTCTTAATACGGCAATATACTTTTAAAGGTGTTTCTACTTGTGAAATTTAAGGTATTTTTACTTTTGAAATTGAAGTAATCTGAAGTTTGTACTGTTTATATTTGGATATTTTGTGAAGATTTGTTTTAATATTGTAAGCTGTCTCATTTGCTAGTTTAATTGTTAATACTTTCTCTGGAATTCTTCAAAATGATTTCCCTCTTTTTAGATCAGTTTCTTATTCTACATCCCTACTAATTAATGATTACACCCCACCCAGAGAATGAAATTAGACTTTTCCAACTCCATGTCTTTCCCCATGTCTTATCAAACACTAATTCTTGTGGCTTTGATTCATACACGTTTTTAATGTTTCTCCTTCTTTCCATCTCTTCTGGCACTGCTGTCCGTCAGACCCGCAGCAGGTCTCAGGCACATTATTCCAGGAGCCTTTTATCTCTCCAACTTCAACCCTCTCCTTCTACTTCAGTGTAATCTCTGTTTTCTACCCAGTAACATCGCTCTCAAAGATCTTTCTTCTAAATCTCTTGGTGCTTCCAATCATTACAGGTTTCAGTCCAAACTGGTCAGGATCACATATGACACCTTCTGTGACCTGGAATTGGGCTAATGGGAGATAGCTTCTCCCTGTACTTTGTGTCTCTTTGCAAATCTCATGCTTCCTTACAAGAAAATTCCTTGGAGTTCTTTCCTATGACTGTGTTGTTTCATGCTTTTGTGCCTTCTTTCTTGTTTTCTTCTCTGCCTATGCCACTCTTTCCCCCTCTTTCTATCCCTGAAAAGTCTGTATCCATCTTGAATATCTCAAGTATCACTGTTACCTGAAAGAATTTCCATTTCCTCTTTGGGCTCACTGAATGTGCCCTCTTATTGGCTCCCAATACATATTATTGCAATTAATCATTTTACATTTATTTCTAACTCCTTCAGTCAAAGAAGAGCCTTGGAATATGTATATTTGGGACCTGATAGAGGGCCAAATGCAAAAGATACAATCAACAAATGGGTATTGAACTGAACCAAACAACTTTCCATCTATTTAAAACTTTCATCTTAAATATATACACTGTTTTAAAAATATCTCCAGTGTTTTAATGTAGTTTTTAATAACTGAATAACATAAAGATTATAATGATTTTGGAATTCACTTAATATTATAATATATATATATCCATGTCTGTCTTTCTGTCTATCTATCTGTCTATATATCTAAATTAGCCCAAGGTTTAAGAGGGCTTCTTTGACTTTTGACTGTCAATGTTTGATACATTACAAATGTAACTGTACTGTTAAAGAAGTATAATAGATAAGTTTCCAAGGGGAGGGAGACATTATACTTATATTTTAGATTATAATCTAGAAGCATGATAGAATTTAATTTTTGAAGTGTGTAAATTATAGGTTGCTATCCCATCAAAAATAAGAATAGCGAACTCAAAAGAATTCACACCCTCACATGAATTCTTCTTTCCTCCAACATAATGGTTATGCAGTTAGTTACAACTCATTTGGATACTGTGGTAAAAAATTTAACATCATGTGTTTACTTTCATTAATAATATAATTGATTTTGTCAAGCTACTAACAATTGAATTTATCCAGCTGGAAAAAGTTAGACAAAGACAGATTGACGGTAACTCTTTATTGTCAAGTAGTTTAGGAAGAAATGCAGTTTTTCTTTTAATATATATCAACCTTGACACATTTTGCACTTTGTAGGATTACTTTAAAATGTTTTATGTAGTTAACTATCAGCAGTTTAGGTAATTTAAGTTTAAGACAGTTATAGAGCTAATAGTTTTAGAATTTCCTTGTTATACCACATAAAGATTTTTGTACCACCTACAAAGACATACAATGCTAAAGCAGAAATATGTATTTCTAGACAGTGAAAAAATTATATTGCTATTTTAAGTAACATACTGAAATTTCAATTTCAACTTGGTCCCAAGCCAGCAAATATTAGAATTTAAACACTCTGAGACTTGTTTTACTATATCCCCTGAAAATACGAATCAACTAATGTTTGTATGTAAATGACAGAAATCACTGTTGAATCAATTAGATGGCAATTTTTATTAAATTTGAATGTATTCTACAAGTGATTACATTAATTACCAATAATGTATTAAAATATATTACCATCAACACTATGTGCTACATCAATGTGCTTTTGTGCTTTATTAATTACTAACTGTAAGTTAATGTTCATCTTGTGTCTCTCTCCTCCTCAAGATAGATCATTTTGCTCTTCAATGCTGAGCCACAAAAGCTAAATTCCCAGCAGCAACTTTGTTTTACTTCTTATTTTAGCAAACTCAGAGATCATACTGATAATTTATTAGATAAATAGAATAATGCATTGTTGTTTAATAAGCAAAAGGCCAGACACATTTCTCTGTGGGGAATAATAAGTCCTGGAGTGAAAACAGAAGGAGGTTGTAAGCTGCTGGGTAATGGTACAGAGCTTTCATATTCTGATTTGAACCCTGAATAATTGTGTCGTATCCTTGCTTCTCTTAAAATATTATTTGTTTTTAAATTTTGGTTTCCTTAGGACACTTAACATTAACTCTTATTAAAATAACATTTTAGGTGTGCATTTAAACCACCTTGAGTTGCTCGTGACCTTCACTTTAGATCACACTAGCATCATTTCCGAACATGCTTACTTTTGAGCATAGAGCCTGAGTATGTGACTGAAATCCTCCAAATCTGAGGACTTTCTCTCACATAAATATGTGTGGTATTGGAGGCTAAGGAAAAGGAGATTTGTGAAAGTCAAAGGCATGGAGTGAGTGAGCTCTCCGGCCATATATACCCATCATGAACACAATGCAGTTGGCTATCCCAGGTAATGTTATTAGAATTTTGGAATTAAATACCCCTTTATAAATCCAACTCCACAGCACTATGCAGATCTCTGATTGTTTGATCTCCCCTCTTGGTTTCTTTCCTGTAGAGACGATGTCTGGTCAGTTGAACAATGGCCAGCCAATCACTCCCCTATTTATGACAGGGCTGGAGGTTACAAAGACATTTTGCTGAGACTTGTGAAAATAAAATGGCCAGAATGCAAATATAAGATATTACATTTTCAGATACTAAATACTGACATTTTAGAGCAGGCACAAACTGAAATAAAACTGGTATGAGAATCTGCCTCAGTCAGTGATGTTGCCCAGGGTTTTCCAAATGGGAGACAGCAATTCAGTCAGGCCTTACTTGCTGTAGAAATGTTTGGTGCTTACACTCTGACTTACTGTGAAAGATATTCACTTATTTATTCATTCCTTTATATCTTTCTTTATTTGTTGATTCAATACATAATTACCGCCCACATTTTTGATCAAAGCTCTTTGCCGGTCACTGGAGACAAGTGTCAGCTGTACATTCCAGGTGTCTGCCCTCCTGGAGCTCATAGTCTGCCCGCTGCATGTGTAACATACGTGAGTGTATATTTTTATGGCTTTCTCTCTGTTCTTCATTTGTGTGCTAACCACAGTTCTACAAATATCAGACTTTTTAAAGAACTTTTCCACACAGTAATTAACAGTATACTGAATCACATGTACTAAAATCACACATGCACTAATTTTGAAATTTTAGAAATTTGCTAGAACTTAGCATTTCAATTAGAATTTTATTTTGATCTTGTTATTTGATGGAATTAATTTTTTTCTAAGATTAATTTATTTCCGTATCATTTTTGGCTAATTATAGATAGTAACTAAAGTCCATGAGCCTTGTTTTCCCAAAATCTTGACAAATGCCACTGTTGTATTTAATAAACAGAAAGATATTACTACACATTATGTAAATTATTTTCCTCAAATAGTGTCCACATTATAGAATTAATAACAATATTTTATGTGTATATTGAGTGGTTTAAGTGTTTACTGAGGTAATTAAATTAATCTTTATTAATAATGCACCAAGCACTATGGCACTGTTTACAGAGGCAAGACGGCCAGATGCCAGCTTCACTGGGATGCAGAATTCAGGGTACTCAGAACTGACAATCACTGGACTTTTGAGACTTAAATAAGGTGTTATAAGAACGATCTGAATTATTCTCATGAATTGCTTCTTCTATGTTCTGTATTGTAATTTCTGGTCAAAGGGAAATTTTCAGACTGAAGTCAGTCAAGATCCGCCATGAAATAAGAAAATTAGAATTACTCATGTTATTTTTGTTTTGGGGGTACAGATATGTTTCGGTAATGGGCTCTAAAGAAGAAACACCTACATTTTAGGACAAGTCACCCTGTTCCCTAAACTTTGTGGAAAACAAACTGTAGACAACCTGCTTACTTTCTGCTTTTACATATGAAAAATTTGACTCAGAAAGTTGACCTTTAGAAAATATTAGCTTTATGTCATCAAAATTGAGCAAAAATCTATTAGGAAGGTTATGTCTCTTTAGTGTCATTGTGTTATATTATCAAATGCTTGTCATCTGCTTGTTTTTTAAAAAGAGTCATACAAAAAGGGGGCAGCAACATAAAATGGAGTAAAAGTAGCCTCTTCAACAAACGGTTTTGGGAGAACTGGACAGCTACATGCAAAAAATGAAACTTGAGCACCAACTTACACCATACACAAAAATAAGTTCGAGATGGATAAAAGATTTAACTATAAGCCATGACACCATTAAAGTCCTAGAGAAGAAAATAGGCAGGAAAATCTCAGACATTTCACGCAGCAACATTTTTAGTGATATGTCCCCTACAGCAAGGGACATAAAGGAAAAAATAAACAAATGGGATCTCATCAAAATAAAAAGCTTCTACACAGCTAAAGAAAACAGTATTAAAATAAAAAGAGAACCAACCATATGGGAAACCATATTTGCCAATGATACTGCAGAGAAGGGTTTAATCTCCAAAATATATAAAGAATTCACACAACTCCACTCCAAGAAGACAAGCAGCCCAATTAAAAAATGGGCAAAGGACTTGAACAGACACTTCTCCAAGGAGGACACACAGAGGATCCAAGACACATGGAACGATGCTCAGTATGGCTAGCTATCAGAGAGATGCAAAGTAAAACCACAATGAGATACCACTTCATACCAGTCTGAATGGCCATCATAAACAAAGCAACAATCAACAAGTGTTGGAGAAGTTGTGGAGAAAAGGGAACCCTAGTGCACTGTTGGTGGGATTGCAGACTGGTACAACCACTATGGAAAGCAGTGTGGAATTTTCTCAGAAAACTAAAAATGGATTTGCCTTTTGGCCCAGCAATTCCACTGCTAGGATTATATCCTAAGAATCCTGAAACACCAATCCAAAAGAACCTATGCACCCCAATGTTCATAGCAGCACAATTTATAATAACCAAGTGCTGGAAACAACCTAGGTGTCCATCAGTAAATGAATGGATCAAAAAACTATGGTACATTTACACAATGGAATTCTATGCAGCAGAAAGAAAGAAGGAGCTCCTACCCTTCGCAACAGCATGGATGGAACTGGAGAGCATCATGCTAAGCGAAATAAGCCAGGCAGTGAAAGACAAATACCATATGATCTCACCTTTAACAGGAACCTAATCAACAAAACAAACAAACAAGCAAAATATAACCAAAGATACTGAAATAGAGAACAGGCTGACAGTGACCAGAGGGGAGAGGGGAGGGAATTTCAGGGGAAGGAGGGGACAGTTTACAGGAACAAGTATAAGGGACACATGGACAAAACCGGGGGGGGGGGGGGGAACGGGAGAAGGAGGGGGGAGGGCTGGGATAGGAGTAAAAGGCAGAAAACTGTACTTGAATAACAATTAAAATTTTAAAAAAGAATTATACAGGTATTTTTTCTGGAGAAAGTTGGTAATTTGTCAGTTTTCCTGCCTTTGGTTTCAGGAGGTTATTTAAATAATTTTCTTCCCATTAAGGCTAATAAGCACCTTTCATATTTGTTCAATTTTTTACTTTTCTATTTCAATCCATTTTTAATATTTTCTAAACTACTAAACTTAACTCTGATCCTGCATATATATTTACTCACACACGCATATACCTCACAGTGTGTGTGTGTATAGTGAAGTATAATACTTTTTCTTTTAATGAGAAATCGTCGCTACTGATTCTTGAGACCACAGATTCAAATCTATACCCATCAACTCTAATTTTGTTTTCTCTGAGTGTTTGCTATAGGAGGTGAGCAAAGAAGTGGAGTTAGCAATTGTGGTAGATATTATACTTTCAGAAGGAAAACAAATCTACAAGTGAATAAAAAGCAGGCACATTTTTGAAAGAGCTCCTTTTTAAAAAATTACATATTGTGACATTTTGTAGAAGTGATTAAGAAAATGTTTGTTCATTGATCTCAGAGGCTTGACTTTACAGCAGAAAATCAAGTAAGAGCCTGAACATTATCCAATGAACTTGACCGTTCTGACAGGAAAGTCAAAAACCCCCAGACCCAGATCATTTTTGCAGCTGTCAGCTCGATTTCCTACATGTGTTCTGAATTACTGGAACAGTAGTTTATATTGACCATTCGAACATATTCCCTTACTTTGGACTAAATTCACTTTGCTTTAGAGAAATAGTAACCTGTGTCACTCAAAACTTAAAAATTTGGTGTGTGCCATTTCTTCTCTCCTACTGTAGCCATCTTAGTTTTCTGGACTTGTGTTCTCTTCTCTGGGTACTTTTAGTACACCCCTCTCTGTTCTCCTATGATGATTGTGTTCTGGTGGTCTGTATGCATGTGTGTTTTTATTCATAGCCTTTACAGACTCCAGTCCTCTAAACAAAATGTAATGTTCCTATTCAAAGTACATTTCAATGTAAGCACCAAAGTCTTAGGCCGGATACTGGCTGGCTGAGGCTCCCGACTGGAGTTCCTCCCAGCCCCTCTGTCATTGTTCCAGCGTGGTGTTTCCGGGAACTTTTATTTCAGTACTCCTGCCACTTTTATTTTGGAGTTTATGGGCTGACTTGATTTGTCCTTATTTTCCTGGCTTAATCATAACATTCTTGAATATTTTACAATCAAGTATATTTTTGGTTGGAATAAAAAGGTTGAGGACGTTGCTCAATGAGTATATATTAATATCATGTCTTTTACTATATGATTTTATAATTGGGAACCTGTACTAATGCTATACTACTGAAAAATAAATCTACTGGTCAGTTTACTGAAGAATAAAAAAAATTAAATATTTTGAATAGCTTTTTATATGCAGTGTAAAGGAAGATTCAGTCCATTCTTTCTGGCTTTGTTTGGCTTAACTGGAGTGTTCAGTTAATATTATGAATTACACCTTCTATTTTATTTACTTCACAGATACACCAAGAACCACCCACTTTTTAGGAGATTTGCTATGTAAATTAGTAATAGAATTCCCATAAGAAATAGGATTTTTCACTAAGGAACATAATTTGCAAGTCACAGATGTCCTGTTGTTACGTTTGATGATGATGCGTGATGGCACATGGAAGTGTGTGCATGGGGAAGCACTAAGGTTCATTTTAGAGATGGAGAGAGATATTTTGTTTCATATTCTTAACATTTTACAATTCAAACCAGGGATTTCTTTAGTTATTTTTTTAACATTTAAAAACAAGACTTCCTACTGTGGTTCACAGAAAGCTGCCTATTTTTAATACTGCTTTTCAGGATGTTTTCCACAAGCTATATTTTGTATGAATGGAACTTGGAAGGCAAAGAGGCAATAGCTTGATGATGGAATAATGATAGCAGTAATGAAAGCTGCAGTACTATATATAAGTATAGTGGAATATGTTTATCGACCTCAAAGTTTGTGTGTGTAGGTTATAATTTTGGCTGATTCATCCATGTTTAATACCTATAGCAAAATAGAGTGAAGATTTGAAGCAATTGATGAGTATCTCTGAAATGTTATAGCTCTCATCTTTAGTTTAGATATGGATAATTTGCTTTTATTTTTATTATTTAACACACATATTAACTAAGTAACAAGTGTTTGAATAATGTTCAGAAGGAGACTATCAAGATTATATATTTTGTACATAAGATATAAACATATAACATTTTAAATATCTTAAGAGCGGTCATTGAAATTTTCCTTTTTTTCTCTTAGAGTTATATCTAGTCTTAATTTATTGATTTCCAAATACTTATCTTCAACCAGGACAGCTCCTCTGAACTCTAACTGCTACTTTCCGTCATCCCTTGGATATTTAAAAGGCATCTCAAACTCAGTATGACCGATATAACCCTCCGAACCTCTTCTTTCTTATTTCAGTAGGTTTGCTAACTCCATTTTCTCATTTACTTCATTCGGAATCTTGGAATCATTCTGGAATGTCCTCTTTCTCCTATACCAAATATTTCTTTGGGAAAACCTGTTGGTTTCCTTCAGATTACATCCACCATCTGACCACTATTCACCCTCCCCATGTTAACGGCTTATAGTTCAAACTGCCATTTTCTATCACCTAGAAAAGGTTATTGCTGCAGCCTACAAACTGGTCTCTCTATTCATGCCTTTGATTCCCCCTTAACCCCAGCCAGGTCTAGTGTCAAAAGAGTGGCCAGAGTGATCCCACTAAATGTTACCCTTCTGCTAACAAAACCCATTGGCCATTTATTTAACTTAAAAGTCAAAGTCCGAACGACCAACAAGACCTTACTTGTCACACTCTGACCTCATCTCCTGAAACTCCACTCCTTGCTCACTCTACCCCAGCCACACAGGGCTCCTGGACTTGCTTTGACTAGACCAGGGAATTCCTTTCTCAGGGCCTTTGCACATTGCTATTTCCACTGCCTGGAACCATCTTCCCTCAAATGCCTGTATGACTTTTTCTATTGATTACTTTAGGCCCTCAATGTATGACATCTTCTCAATGAGGCCTCTTCTGTATAAATACTATAAGCATCCTCTGATGCTCTCTAGTTATCTTTTTCATTTTTTTTCTCAACATGTATTTCAATTTATGATTTTATTCTCTGCCTCTCCTCTAGAGTACATCTCCTATGAAGGCAGTAGTTTTTACCTTTTTATTTTCACTGCTTTATTCCCAGTGTTTCATATATAACAGATGCTCAGTCATTCTGCATCACTAGTTCTTCCTATTCTTCCTCTTATAGGGAGGAACACGGGGATCAGGGGAAACAGTTTTGCTTAGTATAAACTAAGAATGGAAGTATTTGATTCAAAGTTTCCAAGTAGAAACTCTGAAGTATGATGAGTCCCACCACTCAATCTCTTTTTCATATGGTGTGTCAGGGACTAAGAACTCCTTGAGCTTTGAGAACAGGATAGCAATCCACTGTACAATTCCATCCTCATGTTTTGTTGAAAGAATATTCTGAGTTGAAGGTATGGTCAATAATGTTTCCAAAACAACTGAGATATTGAAATCTTGTTGGCTGAGCTTTAGCTATGGGGTAGGAGAATGGGGGTTATGGAATTGTACAAAGTTGGGTATGTCTTGCTAATGTAAAATGACACTTTTCAGCATTCATTAGAATTTTTGATGCCTTGTAAGAGGTTGATTAAATTAACCTCTCATGCATTTGCATTTTTATAACAAATTTCATTTAGAGCAATGGCAAATTCATAATAAGATACATGACGTCTGTCTTTCTTTCCCATCTTACCCTGTACTTCTCAGTGCTAGCACCAGAAGACAATCATTGATGGGAATCAGTAGGCCCCAGTCAATCTGAAGCACAAAGAGTGATGTGAGTTACTTTACATTCTTCTCAATTCACCCTTTGATGCCTGGCCCATTGCGGATAGCTTGCCCTTTCTGTCATCCATCCTCTGGAGGTATCTGTGGTTGAAAAGCCATCAAAACAGCCCTGTTATTTGCCCTGCAAACAGGACACCCATTGCTTGATCACAAAGGCTGGGAATAGTCCCAGGTAGGTCTTTATATAAATTTATAATTTATGTTGTTAAAAGCTTAACTGTTCTTTAGTTTGCCCATGACACTCCCTCATTGTGCTTTCATAAGACATTGTAGGACATTAAAATATGAAGATTTGTTAATATTGTGCTTTCAGTATGTAATTATGCTTATAGAAAAGAAAATTTATGATTGGAATTATATGTGAAAACACCAATACAGAATTATTGGCAGTGAGTTTCATAACATTTTACCCCATGGTGGAGTAGGTGTTGAGGGCTCAGTCCTTCCTTTGAACATCTTGTTGCAAAGGACTATGCTAAATGCTTTTATAAATTTACTTTAATTCTTAAAGTAAATTCTTAATTCAACATTGGTATTATTAGAACCATTTACTGATGAATAACCTGAGAGTCTCAGAGTCATTAAGTGAATTCCCCAAGGTCAAGTTGATAGACTCAGTCTGCAAATATGTACTGAACACTTAATACAAGCAGTTATTCCATTGAGATGATACGGACAATAAACATACTTGCAATCCTTGTGAATGACCAGGTGAGAGACACCCAACAATGAAAATACCAAAATTGTCTTAGAAATAAATAGTGCATTTGAATTCTGCAGATTTTGCTTATTGGATCTATGTTTTTAAAAAAACTTAATTTTGCAAGTATAGAGATGATACTCCACTAAAACATAAAATAATCTTACAATTTTAGCTAAGTGATTATTGTATTCTTATTTAACATTACAGAATATTTGTTTGGATTGTGTAAATAGCTGCAGTTATACACAAAAGGGTACACAATTAGAATAGAGCTATAGATAATAAACTGTATATTGTGTTATATGGTATACAAAATGATAGTTACTGTGTGAAGTTGCTACAGTAATTATGAGCTTACAGTATTCCCCCTTATCCATGGTTTCATCTTCCACAGTTTGGGTTACCCATGGTCAACCTTTGTCCATAAATATTAAATGGAAGTTTCCAGAAATAAATAATTCCTAAGATATACTATGTGCTGTTCTAAGTAGTGTGATGAAATCTCACATCACCCTGCTCCATTCCACCTGGGATGTGAATCATGCCCTTGTCAGAGTATCCAGATATGTACTCTACCAGTAGCCAGCTTTTAAAAAAATATTTTATTTTAATTGTTGTTCAAGCACAGTTTTCTGTCTTTTACTCCCATCCCAGCCCACCCCCTGCACAGCCCTCCCCACCTCCTTCCCATTTCCACCCCTGCCTAGTTTTTGTCTATGTGCCCTTTATACTTGTTCCTGTAAACCCTTCCCCTTTTCCCTTGAAATGCCCTCCCCTTATCCCTTTGGTCACTGTCAGCGTCTTTGTTCAGTGTCTTTGGTTATATTTTGCTTGTTTGTTTGTTTTGTTGATTAGGTTCCTGTTAAAGGTGAGATCATATGCTTATGTCTTTCACTGCCTGGCTTATTTCACTTAGCATAATACTTTCCAGTTCCATCCATGCTGTTGCAAAGGGTAGGAGCTCCTTCTTTCTTTCTGCTGCATAGAATTCCATTGTGTAAATGTACCATAGTTTTTGGATCAATTCATTTACTGATAGGCACCTAGGTTGCTTCCAACACTTGGCTATTATAAATTGTGCTGCTATGAACATAAGGGTGCATAGGTTCTTTTGGATTGATGTTTCAGGGTTCTTAGGATATAGTCCTATCAGTGGAATTGCTGGGTCAAAAGGCAAATTTATTTTTAGTTTTCTGAGAAAATTCTATACTGGTTTCCATAGTGGTTGTACCAGTCTGCAATCCCACCAACAGTGCACTAGGGTTCCCTTTTCTCCACAACCTCTCCAGCGCTTGTTGTTTGTCGCTTTGTTTATGATGACCATTCTGACTGGTGTGAAGTTTTATCTCATTGTGGTTTTACTTTGCATCTCTCTGATAGCTAGCCATACTGAGCATCGTTCCATGTGTCTCTGGATCCTCTGTATGTCCTCCTTGGAGAAGTATCTTTTCAAGTCCTTTACCCATTTTTAATTGGGTTGCTTGTCTTCTTAGAGTGGAGTTGTGTGAGGTTTTTATATATTTTGGAGATTAAACCCGTGTCTGAGGTATCATTGGCAAATATGTTTTCCCATATGGTTGGTTCTCTTTTTATTTTAATACTGTTTTCTTTAGCTGTGCAGAAGCTTTTTATTTTGATGAGATCCCATTTGTTTATTCTTTCCTTTATGTCCCTTATTCTAGGAGACATATCACTAAAAATGTTGCTGCGTGAAATGTCTGAGATTTTCCTGCCTATGTTCTCCTCTAGGACTTTAATGGCATCACAGCTTGTATTTAAATCTTTTATCCACCTTGAATTTGTTTTTGTGTATGGTGTAAGTTGGTGCTCGAGTTTCATTTTTTGCATGTAGCTGTCCAGCTGTCCCAACGCCATTTGCTGAAGAGGCCAGTAGCCATCTTTATCGGATCAACTGTGGCAGAATCACAGTGCTGTGTTCAACTAACCTTTATTTTACAATGGCCCCGAAGCACAACAGTAGTGATGCTAGTGATTCAACTTTGCCAAAGAGAAGTCATAAAATGCTTCCTTTATGTAAGAATGTATGTATGGGGAAAAATATACTGTTTGGTGCTATTCATGGTTTCAGGCATCTACTGGGGGTCTTGGACTGTATCACTAACAGATAAGGGCGGACTACTGCAGTCTCCTTTGCCTATGAGGAAACCTGAGGACAACCTGGGTTAATGGATGCTCAGACACAAGAGCAGTAGTGGTACAGGATTCCAACCCACTTCTCTGGTGCCATTTTCATAGCTCTTTCAAGACACCCAGAAAGTATATAAACTCACTTCCTGCTTCTGTGTGTGTGGAAAGAAATATCCTCCAGCAAATTGTTCTGTCTAATTTAATTGCATAATGATGCAGATTATAGTATAAATTAATGTGTTGGCACAGTTAACTATTTCTTATTTACTTTTCTTTCCCTATGGAATCTGCTATCTGCAGGAGGCTTTTTAAATGTAAACATCCCATTAAGTTTCCTAGCAGAGGTGGGAAAACAAACATAGCAGTGAGTATAGCCCTGAGGCACCCTGAGAAGATGTCACCTCAAATATAAGAGAGCAGTAATCATACAAGGAGTGTGACAGAAGGGGGGGAATAGAAGAAAGTCTTGCTTACTTTTCCTCAAAATGTCATCAGCTTCAGAATTGTTAAACGTGCAGATTACTGGGTGTCAGCCCAGATTACTAATCTGGGGGTCAAATGTGCCATTTTTGTGTGATTTTTTTCATTCAGTCACATTAATATTAGGGCTCTGAGAATCTAGTTCATTCTGAGTCAATATCCTTTTGTTAGGGTACTTTGTCTTCACTAGCATACTTCTGGTAAACCAAACAAACTGGACTTTACTGCAAGCTCTCAAAATTTGATTGAGGCAGAAAAAGCAGCATTGGGAACAGGAAGCGACCCAATTGACCCTTGGAGTCTAGGAAGACCAAACTACGTGAATGATTTGTCCAGGACACTGTAGCTCAAACTGGACGGACATCAACCATCTTTAGTGTCTTTGCTTCTCTAAGTGTAGCACAGGTCAGGACTGGCCTCTGATCCAAAGGGTAGCTGGGCCTCTGTGGAGTAGGTGGGTCCCATGGGGAAAAGGTAATTCGAGAATGGAATCTGAATACCATTAGAAAAGGGAATTGAAGCTGTGCAGTTCGAACACAACTTTGCTCTCTGTAGTACATAGGAGTGTAGTTTCATTATTGACAGAAGCATAATATTGCATTCCACAGGCAGCCCTACTAAGATCTAGCCCGGAAGGGGCGTCCACATATAGAAACAAACAACAAGCATTGTAATGCCATCAAGTGACAGTGAGTTCCAGAGCTTTGAAAGGCCTCAGATCAGCTTACCTGAGCCCTTTGTGGCGCTACATGTCACCCAAGTTTCCCTCGTGTGCACCTGATTATTTCCCTACCTCAACCACAAGAGAGCCTGCCAAGTGTTAAGCTGTAGCTCCCTAGTTTGATTAATTCAGTAATGTTTTGTTGTAAAAAGACAGCAGAGATAAATTACTTGTTTTATGGAATAGTGCCCCACTGTAGTTATTGATTGCAGTTTAATGATTCATATAGCTATTGTCTCTCTGCCATTAGGTTTCCATTGTCCGCCCTCTGCCTTTACATTCCTTCTACCTGGAATGCTCCTCCAGATCATCACATTTTGGGCTCCTTATTGTCATTACTAGCTCAGCACAAGTGGAGTTTTCTCAAAGAGCCATTCCCAACAATCAGATCATCATAATTTTCTCACCCTGGCCCCTGCCTTTCATCCCACCCGCACTGCCAGATCACTGCCCAGTTTATTACCATGTTGCCTTCGGAGCAGTCTTCATTGTCTGAGATCACTCACTGGTGCATGGGATTCTTTGTCTAATATGTTAGCCTATTAATCCCCCGACCCCTTCACACAGACTCAGATAAACAGGAACAGGCTGACTTCTTCAACTTGTATGCCTAAGGCTCACCTATTTAGAGGGGGACTTAATGAATTTGTATTTTGTCTGGAACACATACACCTCATTATGCCATTCTCCTTGGCAGGGCCTCAGAAGACCCTCCTTTTCCATCCTGTCTTTAACCACATCTCACCATTCACCCTGTGTGTTAAAACACCCATGCTGCTAGAGACTTTGCTGAATATGCTCTGTGTGCTCTTCTGTTCTCTAGGAGGATTTCTGTTTAATTTGCCTCCACAGAAAATTGAGAGAGAGAAGTATAGAGATAGATAGACGTGGAGATGGAGATGGAGATGGAGATGGAGATGGAGATGGAGATGGAGATGGAGAGATAGAAAAAGTTCATAGGGTGGACTGGGCTATTAGACCTTTTTACATCCCATAATTTCTTTATCTCTTTTATTAATTTTTATTTTATTTGTTGTTAAGTCTCATCTTCAGATTTCTTTGCTTTTAACTGTGCCTTGTACAAATTGGTAATTTAAATACAATTGTTTTCTTAGTTACTAGTTCTAATAATGACAGTGGACTCACATGAACAGTTAAGCATTTTATTTTAAAACAAACATTTTTTCCCCTGAACGTAACCATCTTAAAATAACTTAAATTTACCTTTAAACTATAAGTGGAAAATTATTACAACTTTAATCAAAGTGTAAGTTACTTTTACTGCAGTTCAAGAGCGTTTAAATTTTAGCCAATGATTAGGAAAGATGAGAGCTGTTACATCAGAAACATTATAAATCATGTTGATTAGGGTATTAATTACACTTTTATTATCAAATATAATTACATAACTATATACATATATGTAATATTAAGTTCATATGTAAAAGTTATCAAAAACTATATTATATATTTAATTAAATATTATTTTATTTTATTTTATTTTCCCTTACAGTAGTACCACTAGACCCTGCAGATAAATTCCAGTTCCTACGAAATTCAAACACAACAGGGCTTAACATTCAAAGCCTGGGTCTCCTTCAAGAGACTCTGTAAGCCCATTCTAGCCATTTGGATGATTGAAAAATGTCTATTGATTTATACCAAGTTTGATTTTTCTTTTTTTTAAATTAAAAGCTAGTTTAATTATTTACTTTTGCTTTTATAAGGGAAGCTACTGAGCTTATATGACTAACTTTACTGAACTATAATTTGATATATAGTTAGGATTTTGATAACAAAAATGAAGGAACTTAGATTTCATTATTTAATTTTAAAAATTAAATTAATGATACATATTTAAATTGGTCTTCATTTGTGAGTGTATGAATTCTTACCATGGGTAATCATGGTTTTCCAGTGGAGATACTATGAAAATTTTAGTGTGTTTTTTAAAATTTATGCTACAATTCTTTTATCATTCTATGCATTTATAGAATTTGGGAGAGGGAGCAATGAGATCATAGTTTAAATAGGTTAAGTTTAGATTTCTGGTTACTAACAGTATATTTAAACTCAATTTATCAAATTTGAAAGATAATCTCATCAAATGTTTAGTATAATTAGTGCTTTTCTCAAAGAATAATACAAAAAAATCTTCTATATATATATATCAATGTGAAATTCTTAGAAATGAAACAATTAGTATAGAAATTTCACACTTCAGTTCACAGATTTGAAATCCTATAGTGAAAATAAGTACTGTGATGTATCCTACTATTTTAAAGAATACGCGTATTAAAATTAAGGTAATTACTATAATCAGGAAAAATAAGGTTGAGGACATTTTTGGCTAATTATAAGTCAGAAAATAACCAAATATGTTAACTTTATTATTTAAAATACAATTTTTATTACTCAGGTATAATATATAGTGTTTATATTAGCATATTTCATTTATTATACTTTGTTATTTAATACTCTAATATTTGAAGAGGAGCTTTATTTTAATATTTAAATCATTCAAGTTACAGAAGGACACTATGGGATCATAAGCCCTTAGAGGTGACTATCTGGGGAACTGCAATGCCCTCTTCAAAGATAAATAACAGTGCAAGCAATGTCCTTCATTAGTAAGGCAAATATTGCACGGTATATAAATACCAATCTATTTTTAGTTGGGAAAGGCTGTGTTATTAGAAGAGGCTACTGGTAGTTTGACTACTGTGAAAAACTTCATGAAAGATGGAAGATTTTTAAGGGCATAGAAAATCATTCAATATCAGATGGCAGAACATTGACAGAAGAGCTAGAAGGGGAACGGAACCAGTCCAGGAGACAGACAGATGTAAATATGACCGGAGAGAGACACTCGTGTACGGAATAGGGAGATATATTTGAAAGGCAGTTTAGAATATATCATAGGGAATTCTAAAGCGTTTGTTATAATTGTAATTTAGCAACGGTAGGTCATTTAAGGTATTTTGAATCTTTGGAAGACTTTTTTGGGGAGAAGACTGGATATGTTTATTTTCAAAGTGTGTCCATAGATGGATCTCTTCATAAAATTATCTGGGGAGCTGCTAATAAAAGGCACAGTCAAGGTTGCTAAACCCCGGCCTTCTGACTCAGTAAGCCTCAGAAGGACTCAGGACTCTGCACTGTAGCGAGCTCTCCTATTTCTTGTTGCGCAATGAAGTCCCAGAGCCACCGGCAGAGAGCCCAGAGCCAATGGAGCTTCCTTTGGGGTTGCTGGAGCCCCAGGATCTCAGGCTCCACTCCAGGGCTTATCTTCAAATGTGGAGCCTCTCAAACATGTGACTTAGTGACATATCTGGACCATTGAAAACGATTTCATTTTTCTATGCTAAATTTGCCATCAGAAACTGTGATTCTCTCCTAACCTGCGTTCAGGTTAGGGCCTCAAAGAACATTGTTGGCCACCTTCATTTAATTGTCATCATATTAATCAGGAATATTGGTTGCATGAGATATAGTCCATGGAATATACAAACTCAGCATTTCCATATCTGTACTATAGAAGAAATTATACACTTTTTTGTGAACCAGTTAGGAGTGTCACCTGGGATTTTGTTCTGAGGGTATTTTTGTTTATTTTTTTAGTTTTCATTTTTTTAAAGCATAGGTCCAAAACAACATTTAAGAAAGGAAATGCAGCCTCCATATTTTTAACTATTGATGCGCCAGTTTGAATCATTTATATAATGTCATGTGTTAATTAGTCAAGCACATGTGGAAGGCATGTGACAGATAATGAAGGCATTAATTTGTTGTTCAAAAATCTGTATATTTTCCTCCTTAGTATTTTCCCTTTGTAAAATCAAGTCAGTGATCCTTGGTATTTACCCAAAGGAGTGGAATACTTATGTCCACACAAAAAATAACACATGAATGTTTTCATAACTGCCAAAACATGGAAGAAAACAAGATGTCCTTCTCTGGGTGAATGAATTAATAACATGTGGTCCATCCAGACAATGGAATATTATTCAGCACTAAGTGAGCTACTGAGCCATGAAAAGTCATGGAAAACCTTAAACGTATATTGCTGAAAAGGCTACATACGATATGATTTCAACTTTATGGAATTCTAGAAAAGGCTTATCTGTGGAGATAGTAAAAAGATCAGTGATTGCTAGGGCTTGTGAGAAGGATATATAACCACAGAGGATGTTTAGGGCAATGAAAACACTCTGTATGATACAATAATGATGGTATATGTCATTATACATTTTTCTAAATCCATAGAATGCATACCACCAACAGTGAACCATAATGGTAATTATGATGTGTCACCGTAGGTTAATCAATATCAACAAATGTACCACTTTGATGGGAGTGCTGGTAATGGGGAAGGCTATGCAAATGGCAGGGGGACAGGGGACATATGGGGAATCTCTGTACTCCTCTTAATTTTAATGCGAACCCAAAGCTGGTCTAAAAACATCTTAAAAAAAAAAACCAAACAAATCATTCTATGTTTTTCATTAGCTCCATGTTGATATCCAATATTCAGGGTCTGTACCATATGACTGTTGAATGTAAGGCTGTCATGAAGGTGCCATGTAAAATTAAATGCTGAATTGATTTTCTCAATCAATTGTTCATGTAAAATAGTTTCTAATGCTGCTGATGTTTAAGGTAGAAACCTATCTGAACTGTTTTTGCTCACAATGCTTCTAACACCAAACACATGAGATTTGTTTTTGGTTTTTTACACTAACTAGTTTTAAACTCTCTGAACACCACTGGTTGGCCTACAGATCAATTCAGTTCCAGCACTAACTGCCCAGAGTTAGCACAAGGGCTCAGTCTCAAGACAGCCCCCACTTCAGATGCCAGGCACAAGCCCCGTGGTACCACCTATAGTTCAGACCAACAGGCTGTAAATTCAGAGGATTCCTACGGTTCCCTTCTCAGGTTTCATGATTTGCTGGAGCAACTCACAGAATTCATGAACGTACTTTACTTACTATTATTATTGTAGTTTATTTTAAAGGATAATAAACGAGACGCATAGGGCATGGAATGGGGGAAGGGATGTGACTTTCCAAACCCTTTTCAGGCCTGCCACCCTCCCACAACCTTGATGTGTTATGAGCCGAGAAGCTCTCTGAACCACATCATTTAGAGGTTTTTATGAAGGTTTCATTATGTAGGCATAACTGATTAAATCATTAGTCAATGGTGATTAATTCACTCTCCAACTTTCCCCACCCCCAGCAAAGATCAGGTGTGGAGCTATAAGCTCCAATCCTCTAATCTTGCCTTGGTCTTTCTGGTGACCGGTACCTACCTAGGGCACCCCAGACACCAGTCATCTCATCCGCGTGCAAAGAACACACGGCAGTCTGGATGTGGCCAGGAGATTTAGGGGCAGTGAGCCTGCGAGCTGGGACAAAGACCAAATCTATATTTCTTATTGCATCACTACCCAGCACTCACTTTTCTTTTTAAAAATGGAGCAATTACTGGTATATCCTGTATATAAAACTTTTTTCGCTATGCTGTCACTAAATTGAAGGTAAAATTTTATGATTTTGCCTCAACTATGAATTCTAGCTTCTGTTGTAACAGATAAAGTATAGACAAGTAACATATTAGAGGTCTGCGGGAAATATTCATGAAGCATCCACTTTAGTGAATGTGAAGCACGTGCTCGTTTTATATCATGCTCTTGCGTTCCATTGTCTACATCTACAGAAATGGTAGCTTTCTACCTAGCAATTAAACTAGTTTCCCTTTTTATGGGGAATGTGCATATTTTTTTATCTACTTTGATAAATAATTTAAACGGATGAAAAAGCAGATTGTTCTGGTAATAAATTTTTAACCAGGTGTAGGTTAGGCACTTTAAAAACATGCAGTAATACACATAAGCCATATTGGTTAATATTTAAAAATTGACATGCAAATCATTCAAGATGTGTTCATCATAATCCAAGATGTATCAGAGTAAACATCTACCCTTCTTTCAACCTTGACGGTCTCTCAATATTCAACTCCTGCAACAATAAATGTACTCTCCAGTGTGACTCTTGAGCATGTTATCAGCCTGTTACTAGTAGATTATCTAGCTTCATTCTTTCATGGTACATATTGAGCAATGAAATAAAATTAAAAGGTATTTTATTAGCTTAATTACATGAGGCTTAATTAGTAATTAAATTATGATATAACATATTTACACTGATTTAAGGAAAATGCTTTCTCTGATCTTTGAATATTTTGTAATATCTGAAAACCTTGTAGAAGTTAAGATGGAGGAAAAATATCTGCATTCTGGGTTTTGATTATCAGTATTCTAAATTACAAATGCTTGTACTTGAACAAATTATATTATGGTAATTTTTTCCTTTAAAGGGAGAGTATCAATGGTAGAAGAATAATGCTGGCTATTTATCATCATCTTCGAAAAAGTAGACTAACAATAAAGCCCATTTAGGAGACACATTAATCTCCCATGTGGCTCCAGAAGCAAGCTGAATTTTTAAAAGCATCTTCAAAAATTATTTGAAACATACCTCCTCTGCCCTCCAAGTATATATCTCTAGTATTCCTTTAAAAAGTTAAGACGTTTTGGCTGAGGCAATGCTGGATGCTTATATGTTAGGGAGGCAGGGACAAAGTAGAAAAGTTTGGAGGAAGTTTGCTTCCTGGGGCCTTGAAAAGAAGATTGAAAAATATCAGTAGGGGAGTAATTAATTACAATGGTAAAAACACGTCATTTTCCTTTTACACATTGTTATGGTTAGAGCACTGACAGCTAAGTGACAGAGCTGGGATTTGAACCCAGGTGTGTCTGAATCAAGCCCCCACGTATTTGACCACAATACCTTGATGCAGTGTTTAAGAAGGCATTTTGTTGAGTCAGATGCCCTGAGTGTAACCCCCCACTCTATAGTTACCAACTGCATGATCCTGGACAAGTTACTACACCCTGGGTCTCAGTTTCTCAGCTCTAAATTGAGGTGAGAACAGTAACAACAGTACTTGCCTCAGAAGGTTGTCACGAGGAGTAAATGGATTAGTGCATTTAAAGCTCTCAGAATGATTGATGCATCATATTAGGCATCCAAGTAATTTAGCAAGTAGACTAAAGTCGTTACCTAGGGCTATGTTTCTCATGCATCTTAAGAGTGTTTTATGGGAATTTATATTGTTGATGGTTACATATTCCTTTTTTTTAATGAATTTATTGTTACTTGAGTATAGGTTCAAGTGTTTTGTGGGAGTTTTCTTTGTATTTTTTTCTGCCCTTGTTGCCACCTGAAAAACTAGTACATACAAATTTGTGATTCAGAAACAAGTGTGTCTTTCTAGTTCTCAACAGAGGCCAAATTTGTTCCACTTTGAGCCTTGGCACGTTCTGTCTCTTTGCCAAGAATATTCTGCCTGGATTTTCACAGAGTCTTCATTCAAGTCTCACCCTCATGGCACCTCTGCAGAGAGTGGCCTTTCCTGACCCTCCAACCTAACGTTCCCCACCACCGCGACCCCTCTCATCATTCTCTGTCCCATTGCTGTGTATTGTTTTCTATCATTTACCCTAAATGTCATTCTCATTTATAATAAATGAATGTCTATTGCTTGCTAATTATCTAATTTCCCTGCTTGAAAGTAAGCTACTTGAGGGCAGAGAGAATGCCCCGAGTAGGCCATTCATTGCTCATCTTACCTCCCATTTAGCTAACTCTTGATGAGTAGGATGGCGATTTTCATGGTCATCTAGGTACAAGTTAGAAACTTGCACTCCTCTGTTCCTTACTACTTACCTGAAACTTGGTTATGGGGGAAAATAGTTATTGAAGGTCTCTGAATCATTTGCATTTTTTTTCCTTGTAAGTATTCTCTATTTTATTCCAAAATTTTAACCAGCCATTATCAAGGTAGGTGTCTGGCATCATCTTGCTTCTCAGAAAACTGTAGAGTTACTTCCATGGGACTGTGCTTTCACAGTATGCCCTAGCCCACACCGAGGAAAGTTATAAGAAACAGACTTGTAAAACTCACCATTATTACTTCAGAATCTGCATAACCGAGGATTTGACTTGGGTCTTCAATACGGGTAGTCCATGAAAACAGAAACAACTTTAAGTAGTTAGAAGGAAGGTACTTAAAGCAGGGCAGTGGTTATATGGGTGATGAAAACACTGAGAATGCTGAGAAGACAGATGAGACAGTGAGGCAAGTGAGAAAATGGTGGCAGACTGGCTACCACTGTCAGGCTTCAGGGACACAGCGAGTAGGTGACATTCCTAAATCCAGAGGGTCAGTGCCCCTGGAAGGAGGAATCCATATCCGTGCAATGTTGTCTACAGCAGGGCCCTGTGGGCAGCACAGCAGCCTTTAGAGACTTCATGCTAGAAGTTGGGAAAGAAATACCCCACCGCTCCCTTTCTGTCCCCCTGCAGTCTCCAGCCAGTGCTTGCAATTGGCTGAAGCCAGCTGCAGTCAGCTCTTAGGGGACCCTGGGGGAAAGTGACCTTCACATCATGCAGCATTGGGCACAGGAGGAAAGGCGTGAGGGATCGATTTAGAGGCAATCTGGCTCAGGATCGGCACAGCACTCCATGAGGCATTGTAGTTCAAACTGTCCTCAGTCCTCAGCATGAGAAATAGGGGTGGTCCTTCATGGTAATTGAGTTGTTGATATATAATAGGCACTAAAATATGCCACCCATCATGATTCTCTCCATGTGTTGGTTTCTAAAGAACATAAAGTTGAATTTATGGCTCTCTTTTGACATCATGCACAGGAGTCTTCTGGAATATATTTTGAGTCCCATACTTATTCCCAGATTTATTCCCTGAATGTTGTCAGTCACTTGGCTAGGTCCTGCAGCCACAACTGTGGGTTAGTAACACATATGGTCCCTGTTGGCAATGGCTCTGAGAGAGAGGTGCTGTGGTTCTTGGTGCTAACCATCCTGGCCAGTCTGTCCATTGCCTTTATACGTAAGGCTGATGAAAGGACAAGGTCAGCAATTATGTCATACTGAGTTTCTCCTAGAAGCCTGGGTCTCTGACTCCAAAACTTATGCTCTTTCCATTATGATGACATTTTAATATTCCTTTCTAATTCTTCTCCAATCCTTAGCTTATGCATTACATCCTCTGAGAAGGTTATTCCCCTATTACCTCTATCACAGCACTTAGAATGCTCGAAGGTCATGCACCTTGCTGTTTCTCTTAGACTCTTTAAGGGTAAGGGCTTTGTAATTTTAAACAATTAACAGTATTTATTTCAGAGTTTAGGTACTAAGCAACTAGCTTTGAGAACACAGTCATGTTGGCTGATTTTAATTTAATCCCCTTTTGTTCCATTGCAACCATCTCTCCAACCATGTGAAGAAGATCCATCAAGCATGATCTAGCATCACTTGCAATCCCTTCAATAGTGCAGTTCTCATATTTTGTGTCACTGTTGGGAACCGCACTGCCTAGTTTCAGGAGCTGTAACCACTCCCCCCCCCCCCCCCGCCCCGGCCCCATGGCTAAGGCTGAATGAGCAACCTTTGAACTGTAAACCACTAAGGAGACAAAGCTTATATCCCTGGCAGAAGCGCCGCTTCTGCTCCTTGTGCTTTGTCCATAACTGGCCTCCAAAGCTTGATCGGTTAGCCGAAGATGGGTAAGATTCCCCAAGAGGGAATGACCTAAGACAGGCATGATCATGTGGAGGCCCCAAGGAAGGACTTGGGGGGCTATAGAAAAAGGCAGTGATGGACCCTCGCCCCTGGACTATCCTGACATAGCCTGAGTCCTCATTCTGACTGCAAGAAGTCACCTAATCTCTTGGTTGCCTTGGTTACCCTCCCTGATTTAAACCTGAGACAATGCCTTAAAACTGAAACAATGCTGGTGGTGGGTGCAACCCTGTATTGGAAAGGGCAGATTCCCTGGGTGATCAGGCCTGAGAAAGAATACATAAAACCCTGTGAAACATGCTTTGCTAAGAATGCTCTCAATTAAATGATAAAGGTCCGAGTGGGAAATGAGTTTTGTTCCCCAAAGTTGTATAGCCTTTTAGCTAACAGACCCTGACTCAGAATAAGCCCTTGTAGTTCTTTGTACGCTCTCTATTGTTTGATCATGACTGCCTGACAATGATTAATGAACTTTACCTGTATTCCTGTGCAAATTAAACCCAATAAAAGCCTGTCATGGCAAGGGCACCGGGTGCTCTCCTCTTGAGAGAGTGGCTGTGCTGTCCCTTTTCTTCCACAGGATTCATTAGTCCATGTAAATTTGTCTCATATCTCATCCACAATGGCGGACCCCACGAGCCGTGGTCTGCATCATGTCACAGTCACTTCTATACTGGCATTCTGTTCCACACTGCCTGATACTGGCAGTTGGCTGAGTAAGACAGTTTGGCTGTAACTTCATAGGAAGTGTGGAAGTGTAGGAACTGGAAAACGGAAATTAGAGTAACATTTGTGTCTTTATCTATGGTACTTCAGTCTAAAAGGAAAAAAAAATGAGTCTAATAATAATGGGTACCTAGTATTTAATACAATTTTATAATTGTCAAAGCACATAGATTAACACAGCAATAATTCTATAGCAAGATTATCTAAATTTATATTTAAATTTGTAAACATTTATTAATTTCAACTTGAACATAAAGGAAAACTCTATTTCCTTAGAAAATACAGAATTTGTATTGACATTCAAAGATATATGCGGTATTTAATGCCTCTTTACTTATATACTTGTTTAAAAGAGACACCATTAGTTCAGTGATATCAATTATGACTTTGTATATTTTGTAAGTAGATTAACCCATTTCACTTTTGCAACATTTTATTGAAAAAGGAAGAAATACAGATATGTATATTTTAATTTCTAGGATTATTATTTCTAGAACAGAGAATAGCCATGTTTTTTTTATTTCTAGAATAGAGAATACTTATGTTTTTTGGTACATCTGTCTTCTGTGGAAGAGTATCATAAAATAAGTGTTTTCTGTTAATTCTAGTAGTTCTAGTTGTAAAATTATATTAGGACAAAACATTTTATATTTGCTCAGAATTTCAATATTAAATAATAATGTTGATAGTTATCACCATAAACTTCCTGATTTTAATTGAAGTAATTTTAAAATTTTGTTGCTTATGGTATTTTTTATTATGATAAATAATTATTTATGATATTTAATTGATTTTTCCTATTCCTATTTTATAATATTTATATGATGAATGCATCTATTAACATGAGTGGTAATATTTTCTTGGGTGGTTAATTTTTTTTTCCTTGACTTTTCCTCTTCTGTTCTGTGGAAAGCTTCTGAATTTTTCTTTATTTTAGATTTTTGTTTTTGATAACACTTGAACTTCAGGAATTTGGTAAGAATATATCTAATGTTATTTTTTCCTCATTCTTTATACCTTCACTGCTGATCATTTCTATCTAGAAACCCCATTTAAAAAAAAAAAAAAACAAGTTAAATGTTCTTTGTTGTTTAATTGTTGCCTTTCCTGCAACAATTCTTCCTTTTTTTCCTGCAAATGCAGTTATTCACAGCTTAGTCTCTCTGGGTTTAACCCTTGAGCTTCATATTTTCTTTTCTCATGGTCTCCATCTCTTAGTGTCTTAGCTTTATGCTTTCAGACACTCTTTCCATTTAGCCTACCAGATAACTAGTATGGTTCTTGATTATGATCAGCTTGCAATGCATTTTCTGAAACTTTTTGTTTCTGATTATTTTCTTAGTTCCACAAACTGTTGTTTTTCTTATGGGACACTGTCTCCCTAGTAGAGACTCAGACATGTTTATCCACGTGGACAATGACAACAGAAGATAAAACTTGACTTCTGCTTACTCCATTCACAAGGACCAGCTCCAAGTGGTCCTCAGAGTAAAATGTCAAATACAATTTTAAAACCTTTTGAAGAGTTTTAAAGGCAACTTATCTTTTAAAACTTGAGAGGGGTGTAGGAATTTCTTAAATTAGACGTAAAAACAACTATAAAAGTGGAAGATTTGTAAATTTGATTGTGTTGAGATTAGTAACTTTTGATATACAAAAGACACTTTAAATAAATTAAAATATAAATTACAGACTGGGAGAAGGCATTTTGTTACACACAGCTAACAAAGTATTAAATATCAAGTACATATAAATAAACAAATCAATAAAAATCACAAATAATCCAATTTCAAAACAGGCATAAATCATGAAGGAATGGAACTTTATGGAAGAGGAAATATACCTTACCAGTAAACATATGAAGACATGTTTGGACACCATAGCAATCAAAGAATTATATACTCTACCATAATGAGCTTCATTTTACACCCATCTGATTGGGGGGCAAATAAAAAGCTCAATTATACCAAGTGATTAAGAGGATGTGAGTCCTCAGGGTCTCTTATATGCTGTTTCTCTGAATATAAATTGGTACAAATGATTTGGAAAGCAGTTTGGTATAGTTTTTCTTACCAAGTATAGTTTTTCCTACTTAATGATGAAGAAATTTGGGCTATAAATCCAGGAGATCTTCCCTGTGTGCACTGGCAACATGCACAGGGATGTTCAGAGCAGCTGTCTTCACAAGAGCAAATATGTGGAAGCAAATCAAGTGCTTCTACAGCAGGAGGGTTGCTGATATAATGGAATAGACTGTTATAAAGCAGTAAAATAAATAAACTACAAGGGCTTGATGGTTAATTTCATGTATCAATTTGATGAAGCTAAAGGATGCCCCAGATAGCTAGTAAAACATTATTTCTGGATTGATTGGAGGGTGTGTCAGGGAGTGATTAGCTCTGAATCAGTGGACTGAGTAAAGAAAATTGCCTTAACCTGTGCAGGTTGACATCATCCAATCCACTGAGGGCCAGAATAGAACAAAAAGGTGAAAGAAGGGCAAATCCATCTCTCTGCTTGAGCTGGAACATCGGTTCCTAGCCTTCTGACATCAGTGATCCTAGTTCTCCAGCCTTCAGAATCAGACAGGGACTTATACCATCATCTATCTCCCAACCCCTTATCCCTATTCTCAGGCCTTTGAAATTGGACTGGGACTTACACCATCAGATATGATATCCCTTGGTTCTCAGGCCTTCATACTCAGACTGAATTACACCCCCAGCTTTTCTTGTTCTCCAACTTACAGACGACAGACTCTTGGGACCCCATGACCTCCCTAATTGCATGAGCCAATTCCTACAATAAATCTCTATGTTTATTGGCTCTGTTCTCTGGAGGACCCTGGCTAATACAACTGGTATACAACAGTGTGCATGAATCCCAATGATATAAATTGGACAATTTCAACATAATGCACTTTAATGAAAATAAAGTTTTATTAAGAAATGTAGATGAGGTAAAACTATATGGAAAGAAATGAAAGAAAATGACTAACACAAGCCTCAAAAGGATTGTTCTCTTGGGAAGGAGTTGAGAGGGAATGGGATGATGGGAGACCACATAAATAGCTATGAATGATTGGTAACACCCTATATTTTGCATTGCATATGGTGGGTTCTCAGTTGAATCTAACCCTACTCAAAAAAATAAAATAAAATAAAAGAGGGCCATGCCTGAATCATTTATGAAATGTCACACACTAAGACCTATGATTGATTGAATTCTATATACCATAGTGCAGAACAAAAAGTTGTTATTTGTATACTCCAGAGTATTATTTTTCTAGAGATCAGCTCCTTTTCCTTTGTTTTGAGCCCTTGTTAGGAGTATCCTATTATTACTTTGTCCATTTACTTGGGACTCGGGTAGAGATGCTGGTGTACCTTGTATGCTGGTGATCCCTAGAGCAGTGAATGGTTTATTTGCTCTGCTCCTTTGGGTCTTTGATTTAGCAACAGGCAGATTGGGAGTTCCTTGTTGAGGCCCCAGAGAGAAAGCTTCTGGGCTCATCAGTCTCCTTGTTGTCTCCTAGCCTCAGTCATGTAGAGAACCTTGGATCTCCTCTTCAAGTTCTGAAGGTCAGCCAGACTAGACACACCAATGGCACACTCCCCAAACTCTGAGGGTCTCTGTAGACAAAGCTCTTGCCAGGATCTGTCTTAGCCCATTCTAAACCATGTGGCTCTGTCTGCCCTGAGGGGTCAAGTCGTGCCCCAAGTATCAGGACCAAGGGAGGCTCATTTGCCTCCTCCAATTCGTTCCTCCCTTCTTGCCATAGCAGCTCGGCTCATCGGAAGTAGATGAGTTAGACTTGAGAGTAAAAGGGAACCAGGAAACTAAAAAAAATTACTTTCTCAGAAATGTCTACTTTCTGACAAGATTCCTTTAGTTTAGCTACAGTTTTCATTTTCATAGGATTACTAGCTCAAAATTATAGAAATGTACTATTTTCCCCATCTATTGATCCAGCTACTCTTCATTCATTTGTTAATAGTGTTTATTGTCCTTCATTTGCCAGTCTTGAATATTTTTCAATTTAAACTTTGCAAAATAAAGGAAAGAAAAAGCTCTGGGAATAGCAAGCAATGTTTTAACATTTACAGCTGGCAGAGCAGATTTAAGAACAATCTGAGTTTGTGAATGACTACAAAAGGTGTTAATTAAGCAGCAGGTGTTTCATCACCTATATCTATTTGGAAAAATGCAGCTCAGATGTAGATATCTATAGTTTGTATAACAAAACTCTATAGTCATTGGTTCCATCTGCCACAATAACCTCAAACCACATTTAGTACTAGCCAATTAACACCTTGATTAATTTATACACCACCTGCAGCTTCAGCAATGTAATGAATTCACTAACTTGTATATAAAAACTCATTGTGATTCCTGGATTAACATAGCATAGTGAAATGGGAAAAGGATTCACCCATCAGCCTTAGCATGTTCACAAACACACACACATACACTGAGGCATGTACACTACTTGTCTCATATCTGCTTCTCAATTTCTTCATTATATCATGTCCAAGATATTTAGTTGAAGGTCTTCCAGGCCCATAAAGTCACAAACTACAAGTGCAAAAGAACTCTATTCTATTGCCTTAAATGTGATTTGAAAAATCCCAGGCAAGTATGTTAATTTGCTTAGCTCATGTCACATGCTCTTGTGAATAGGATTGAGTACCCTGGTTGGCCCAGTTTAGATTAGCTCTCTAATCCTCTTGCTACAGTAACAGGAGCCACTGAGGAGAATCTAGTGACCAAAATATATTTGGTTGGAAAAATGACCTACATGAACAAATGAACCCCATAGGACAATTGATGTGCGTGTGTAATGTTAAATGTACAGTGTAAATTCTGTTTCATTTTTGAAATAAAATCTTCATTGTTCACTTATAAATTTTGAAGTGGATTTTATTTTTATACTGGGGAAAAAACAGTGATTTTCCATCACAGAAAACTGAAATATAGTTAAAATATTTTTAAGCAGAAACACAACATTTCGATTAGTGGATTTCATGGCACCTTACCTACTAGCAGTCTGCAGGATTTTTGGGAGGGAGCTGGAAAAATAAGAGACTATTATGATCATCCTGATGTAATGATGTAAAGGGAGGAGAGTTAGAGTTGAAGGATAGCTCTGTGTTAACCAAGGGAAGTTCACAATGAGGGGGTAGGTGGGTGACTGGTGGGGGAATGAATCCATTCATTCTGTCTCAATAACTGTGGATGAATTTTTTCTCACCTGATCATGGAAATCATGCCCCATTATGATTTAAAAAATCAAGCAGAATACTGGAATATAGGAAATGCAAGGATAGCAAAATAAACTAGAGTAAAAATAGATTTTATTTTACACAACTCATTTTATTAAGAAGCTCATTGCAAAGTTAGCTCTTCAGGACTACAAGAAGAGATTCATCTAGTTATTCAGGACTCACTATCGGAGTGCATTCCTAATAAAGGGCCTGGAGACTGCTATGACCTTAAGCATTATCATTTCATACCGATCCTTCTATAAAAAGAAAGAAAAAGAAGTCTCTGCATTTCATTATATTCTACTCTCATGGAGGAGGAAAGCAGTTTTTAGTTTAATTTATTTAATGTCTACTGAAACTTAAAGTCCTTTACTTATGCTGAAATTGGATGTGAATAACTGTAAAAGCCCAATAAACAGTTCCTGAAATGTAATGAAATGAAGGATTTGTAGCAGGAATCTGACCGTATATAATTTGTGTGGCTGATTAAGTAATCTCTATGAGTCTGTTGTCTTAGTATCTGATGCTGGAAATTGAAGTTTTCAGAGAAGACACTGAGAAGGGAAGAGGGATGTAAATTTAGAGAGAACAATGACAAGATGCAACCCACAGGTAGGAGCTGGAACCTGCAAGGATAGACTGGGTATGCATCAGTTCTCATTGCTCTCAGCCTTGAGGATGCGGATGTCCTGCAAGAAAAGCTAGCACTCTTTGTGTCAGAGCTAAACACACACCCGACCCAGACACTGGAGCAGGATCCAAGGGAGGATCAAGCCATAGTTTGCCTGGCTGCCACCTGTGTGAAAGAGATGAGCAGGCAGGTTGATAGTTATGTGCATGACCCACAAAAGCACCTGTTAGCCCTGCCTTGACATTCTGGGATTAACAATTGCTATGACTGCTACTTTACTGCTGTATTCAAAATTTAATGGGAAAATATACATCTTTTGGTCTACCCTGATGAAAATAGAGAGAGAAGGAAATTCTGGCAGGCAGTCCAGCCAGGCCCAGCTGACACATTATATGACCACTACAGTTTACTAATTTTAGCCTATCAATTCCACGGGTATTTTTAAGCCATACTTAATCTACAAGTAAACCAAGTGTTGCGTTTGTCCGATGTGAAAATGCAACACAAATACCCTTCCTTATAATTGAACATATGCTCATTTTTCCCCCTAAATGGGGGAAAATTAAACAATGTATTCATTAAACAATGTATTCTTCTTTTAGCTGATTCACACTCTCCATTTGATATCCTATAACTTAAATAGTGAGATATATTTTTAAACTAATATTTACACATTGCATGTGATATAATGGGGAATGGAAAGAAATAATATTTATTTTATATACACATGCTCACACACACACCCACTTCCATGCACACACACAACATTCATTCATATCAAAATAACAAAACTCAATAATTACAGCCTTACAGTTACAATTTCTGCGGTGGGTTCTGTGGTTTTAGCAAGATATTTCTATCTACCTTCTCCCACCACCATCTCCATTTTCTCAGCTCTCCCTTATGAGGTTACCACCTTAGGTGAGACAATTGCAGGTTTTTCAGGCGAAGGGAGACAAGCTTCCTCAGGCAGGAGTGGAAAGGATGCCTCTTATCAGCAAGCAGGCTTGAGAATGTTCCCTTGTCTGTAAAATGGGGGATACAGTACTGTCCACTTTACAGGGGTCAAATGAGGTAATGTATTTGAAATCTTAGCACAGTGCTTGGTACATAGTAAGTACTCATTGAGCATTAACTATATTCTTATTTCACAGAGATACTGTACATTTGACTCTGTATTTGATAGCTTTAAAAATATTTTTAATAAACAGAAAATTACAATAATTGCAGTTGTTTTAAGTAAATTACAGTAGTTGCCCTGTTCAATTTTTATGACTTGAGGTAAATGATGGGTACTTTTAGCAACTCCTGTAGCCCCCTCGGCAGTATATTTCTATGGGGTTACTGGTTTCAGGGTGTTGAAATCTCTTCCCTGGAAAAAGTCGTTACAGAAAGGAGACAACGATCATAGAAAATTTGCAATCCTAACTCTGTTTTCTTAAAATCAGTTTCCTTTGTTACTAGTTTGCTATCATCATCTAGTCCTTACTAGACTGTAATCATACTAGCTCCTCTTTAAATATTTTAGAAGGAGAAAGAAATAGAGGAAGAGTTATTAAAGTTTCAGCGTTATATTGATGAAGATCAAGAATGAGTCTTTTCACTGCGCATTTCTCCTGTGATTTTTAAGTAAACAATAATGTGATATACTGTGTGAATTAGCTACTCAAAATGCTTTCATATTTCTTTTATCCGTTGTCTTCCATTGCTTAAATTATTTGTTTTCCAGATTGCTTATACTCAGGGTTACTTATGCAGCAAGATTCTGGTCCTGAAGAGGGTTTTCTTCCTGGTTAAAAAGGCCCCCATTCACCAGGAGAAAGTCTTTTGCCTTTTCTCCTTCCCCAATATAAAATCTTACAAGATTACTTCTTTCTCCATCCCATCTCAAGCCGCCTCCTCTCTCCGGCCGGCATGCTACTATTTCCACTTTTAAGATACACCCTGGGCCCAGAACACCATTCTCAGTAATCACCTTCTGGTATCAATGTCCTCATTTCTTCCTCATGAAGCACCCCATCTCCCAAACTCCTCTAGACTAGGTTGGGCTCCTTCTCCCATGTATTTCTGTGTGGCCCTCATCACACCTTTACAGCTGTGATGAAAATATCTGGCTACAAGCCACAAGCGGCAGGCACATCTGTCTTGCTTACCCATATGCCATAAAGAGCCGGGCATCATGGGGCAAGCACTGTTCTAACCACTGTACATTTACAAACATACTATGTTCATTGCCATATTCCGTTTTACAGGCGGGGCAACTGCAGTGGGGGTGGGATAAAGTTAAGTAGTGGATGAGTGGCCAAGCTGGATTGAGTACCAGTAGCTGGTTCCGGAGCCTCTGTGTTTAACCTTTCTAGAAATGTGCTAAAGAATGAGAGTGTTGCGCCTCTTTGTATGAAAAGCAATACCAAGAGCCATTATGTTGTGTAATTAGAAGACATTTTAAATGTTTAAAGTATTTTCTGTGTTCTATTCAGTATAACTAATGTCTAAATATACATTGATTAAAAATTTCTCTTTTGCTTTGTTTTGAGCAATCTCTTTGTTATGTATGAAATTAGTTCTCAAGTACTAAAGTATATGAGGAATACTACTGAAAACTTTAGAAAGTACATATTCTCAGGCCTTCCTCTCAGGTATTCTGATACAGCAGTATTAATGTAGGAGCCCTATAGTCTTAAAAAAATATTCCTAGTGACTGACTGACTGTTAGAATGGGCTCACTGATAATTTAAATAAGAAATGTTGCCTTAATGAATATGAAAAAGGTAAAACAGATTTTGTGTTAAAAATCTGCAATTAAAAAGTTATTGTAAGATATTCACATGATAAAAATTTCAAAATATAGAGCCCTCTTTTAAAACATCCCAGTGGGTGGGGTTGTTATTTTTTCTTTTATATTCCCTCTGGATCATGTAACTAAAAATGATACTGTGAGTGTTAAAAACCAAAGTAGCAGACTAATCAGGGCTCCAAGGAAGTGGTATTTGATTTACAAAACAGCCTGCTGGGCTTTTTATACACAGTTAAGCACAGTGAACAATGCCATCTCAAAATGAGTCAGATGGATGTTTTTCTATTTTAATAATATGTGACAGTTGTTTTTATCCATTATGTATATATTGCACTTATTTTTCAAGGTACTGTAAATTACATTTAATTTTAAAGCAAAATGGAACAAAACTAATTTTTCTTGCTATTTATTTATGTGTTTGTGCACACATTTCTGCGTGTACACAAGCATGGACATATGTAGGTCAGCACATGTCCACTTACATATGTGTGTATGTATTTAAATGGTCTTTGTTCATGATGGTGCTAGGTCTCTGGTTGATGAGGCACCATTGTGTTTGTGTGCTATAAACCACTTTCTATTTTAAATATACTTGGTGCTCATAGATGTTATTAAACATTTCCCTTGGTTCTCAATGGTAGATTACTTTCTCAGTGAATAGAATTTTTTTCAGAGCGGGTAAAAACTGAAAAGAAATATATATATATGTACATATATACACATACAGATTCTAATAATTATTGTAATGTACATATTTTAATTAAGACCAACACTTAATTTGATAATCAGATTGTATTCAGTATTTCTTTCTTTAGAATAAATATAATTATGGAAAAACTCATTGGGCTTCTCTACCATATCTTAATTTATTCTCAATTTTAAATAGATGGATCAATATTTATGTGCCACCATATGTGAAAATAGAATATTTTGACTTGTTCCTTTGGATTAAAAAAAAAAGGATTTTGAAGACCTAATGCCTAATGTAGGCTTAAGGTTATACTGCTACTTTAATCCAAAAATATTCTTCATCACCCAATTTTGTCTTTTGTTTAAAAGGTCATTTTATAAAGAAATGACATGTTAATGACAATGTAATTATTTTTCCTTGAAAGATAATTCTGATTAATTGAAATCTTTAAAATAGTTTGTGTTATTTATGTTTAGTTGTCAGTGAATAAAATATATACAATAATTTCTGAACTAATCCACATTGCAATTATTCAGGGGAATTTTGTTTCCATACAAGGAATATATATAAAATTCTTTTTCCCTAGCAGCTGTTTCAGCCTGTAACTCGCAATAACAATAAACCTTATTTTAAAACTTTTTCTAGTGGGAGACGCTAGTCTAGGTGCTAGGATTCAACAGTGAGCCAGTCAAAGAGTTGGTTACTCATTGACCTTACAGAATTCACAGGGCAGGCATGGGAGGATAGACACCACTCATTAAAAGATTAAATATAGAACTGAGATCTGAAGCCTGAGTACCAACTAGTAGTTTGGGGGAGGTGTGATATTTCCCAAACAAAAGGATTAGCTTGTGAAAGACTGACAGATCTTTGGAGAGTGCGCAGAGATTATCCTAGGATCTGAAATGAAGCGGGTATGAAAAAGTCAAAGACCAAGAGGGAGAGGGGGTGAGCGCTGAGGCTGGAGTGATTGGCAGAGGCCACACTATGTGGTTTCAAGTACGCTGCATTAAGGATTTGGTTTGCTCTCTCAGCAGCAAAAGAAAGCCAGTAATGTTAGCAGTAAAACTAAAGTCTTTTCAGTATCGAATAGGAAGTTAGTGATTGCAGATATATTTACCTGCATATCAAATGCTAAATAAGGAGGCTTCATGTGGACTATGAAGACAACACTTAGGGCAAATGATTAATAATTTCTATCTTTTGTGCCATTTAATAATATTCCTTTTTTTAAGGATCTTATAGTTTTGTTAAGTTGGGTAAACAACATACAATTAAATTTACTTAATTTCAGAATAGTTTAAATTTTAAGAATTAGCTTCAAATAATTGTGAAAGATTATGAGTTGCTGAGTTCTCTAAAAAAAAGGTTTGTAGATGAAGAATAATGTAATATAATTGAATATGTCAAGAGGTTATATAACCTCCATTATTGATTTATTATCGGTTCAAGAATGAATAAGACAGGATGATTCTGGGAAGACAGTGGAATAGGAAGCCTTGGGAATCTGTCTCCCTATTCAAACAACAATTACTCTGGCAGAAACTGTCTGATGTAAGTATTTTGGAACCCTAAAGTCTATTGAAGACTTGTCATTTGGTGGGGAGGGTTTGGGAGATAAATGGTTGTTAATTTTGGTCAATTATAGAGGCTACCCATCCCTGATTCCCCAGCCCATGGCAGACAGGACTGCAGAAATTATTTTTATAATGGATTTAAAAAAAAGAAAGGGTAGTTTGTAGTGAGCTCTTAAACCCTCCTGAGTACTATGGCTCTGGCTCCTGTAATTTTTTTTTTTTTTTTGAAATCAACTGTGGTCTTAAATACATATGCATTGTCTCAATTTAGCTATGTAAAATATATAAAAATTTTGTTAGTATGATAGCATTCAGCAAAGTATGCTTTTCAAATGATTTAAACAGTAAGTGATCTTTAAAGAAACCAAATAAAGTCAATGAAATCGATGCATTTCATATATAAAATTAGCCAACATTTAAAAAATGAGATCAAGGCTTTTTATCATTTGAAACCAGTGTGATGGTTGCTCTCAAACACACTCAGGTGTACTGTGATTGCTAACGCTTTTCTGGAAAGCAATTTGGTAATGTGTAGCAAGGATCATAAAAACATCCATTCCGTTGACCAATACTGTGCAATTGTGACAATATTTCACAAGAAACAGTGAAACTTTCCTATAATGTTTTAATGAAAATGTATTATGAATTATTTTTACTTCTCAACTTAAATCTAACAACAATCTAAATGTCTAAAATTACAGAGTTAGGTATAAATCTAACAACAATCTAAATGTCTAAAATTACAGAGTTAGGTAAGACGATAATGGTTCATACATTGATGGGCTGTTACTGAAGCCATAAAAACAGTGTGTACAGAGACTTTAGTGGCATTAAAAGAGGTTCATGATGTTATGTTCATCGAAGAAAGGGAGACATTAAACTCTACGGTATACAGAGTGTATGATTTCTGTTGTCCCTATAAGAAATTAAGTCAAACCTAGCAGCTTCAAACAAAGCAGATGCATAATTTTGTATTTCTAGAAGTAAGCAGACTAAAGTCAATCTCAGTGGACTAATAAAATCAGACGTTGGCGGGGTCAATTTCTTCTGGGGGCTCTAAATGAGAGTGTTTTCCTCCCTGACAGTTTTCAGAGCCTATCCTCACTTCTTTACTCAGTGCCTCTCATCACAGCTTTTCTCCCTCCGCTTCCACTTCAAATCCTCTGTCACTGACTCTTCGCCTCATTTTGTAGGACCCTTGTGACTACAGTTGGGCTCACCCAGACAATTCAGGATTAAAGTATTCTTAATTTGATCACATTTGCAAATTGCCTTTGCCAGATAAGGTAACATATTTAAAGGCTCTTGAAATTAGAATGTGGACATCTTGGAGGGGATTTAATCCTGCCCACCACAGATAGGATGACCATATTTATCACTGAAACTGGGATACTCCTGAAAATGAGAGAAGACACCATGAATAATCGCTTCAGGGCAACAGAGGTAATGCAGGAGCTGTCCTTGAAACACCGAGGTAAGGGTTCAGCTAAGTGTACAACTAGAGTCATAAGAAATGACAGGCTGTCTGAGTTCAGTCAGATTTCCAGTTTTGAAAGGGACCCCTGCTTTTGTTATTTTGGGAAAGTTTAAGTTTCCCCTGTTTCCTTAAAGCATAGTCTTTCTAGAGGTAGACCTTTTTATTCATTATACTCAAGGATTTTTTTGGACTTTAATCTCAAGATAAATTATTTTCTTAGATACAGGAAAATTACCTTCTATTATGACTCTGATTTTTACCTTCAATATTTTTTCTCTTTCTTTTTTATGGAACCATGTCTCTTAAACTCTTTCATATTTTCCACTTCTGTCTTTTTGAAATCCCAATATTTATTTTCATTTTTTCTTCTTATTTACTAACTTACGCAGGCCACCTGGGCTGCCATCCCGATCTGCGGACTCCAATTTTGCAGCATCTCACCTGTTTTGAATAGCCCTTCCTCTGCTCTGTCTTCCCTTTCAGTGTTTCGGTGTTTCCTTTTCCACAGTTCAGCTTCCTAAAATTTATAAAAGTTTCTGGTTCCTTAATGATGGTATTTTCTATTTTTAATGCTGATATGAATTAATTTTTAAATCTTTCTACTGTAATTTAAGTGGCATTTGAAGAGCGTATGTTATATTTCCATTAACTTCTAATTTGAAGCTAAATTATGGCTGCTTGTTATTTCACTGTATGAGGAGATATGGTTAATTTACCCATGCACTATTTATAAGCTATTGCTACTTTCTTAGCTGTTATAAGTATTCCATGTTGGATGGATGGAAGGATATATATATATATATATATATATACACACACACACACATATACACATATATATGTATATATGGTACATCTGTGATTATGTCCTTATTAGGAGTCAAAGATATATTGACTTTGGTCCTTTCTTTCTCACAAGAAAGGTTGTGCATTTTCAGTTTCTAGTACCTTGGTAGGAGAATGCCTATACAGTCAATTCTCCTTGTTCCTGGTGGTTATGTTCTATAAAGTTGCTATGGATACTGAATTAGTGAATACTGAACCACTGCTTTATAGAGAAAATACAGGGTTATGTTCCTGAGAGCCTCTGGTCACTGCATTTTCATAAACTGATCAACAGCTAACCTTGTTTATATGTGTTGCTGTGTAAAGATATTTAATATATATGTTTATTCATTATCGAACTCATCAGCAGCAGCACTATAACTCATGCCTAAACAGAATTTATTGAACACACATATTTTCTCCATAAGGCTCATCACAGACTTTCTTGCACTCAGGAGCACTAGCTGGTACTTCATCATTATGGCGGGGGCTGAAACCAAACTATTTAAAACAGAGAAATCATCAACAAAAACCAAAATAATGCAAATTGTGACACTAAAAAGACTATGGAAAGAACACTTCACAGTATTATAAATGAATGAAAAGGCAGACCATTAACTTGTTAAACTTTACCTAGGAACATGGAGGCCAGTGACTGTAATCTTTTCCTGCTCAGAGAATGTCCACGATTAACCGTGAATTCTAAGAGATAACTGATTTAGAGGCTACAGAAGCATTTTAGTGAATAATCAAATTTGCAAATATAGAATCACTAATAATAATGATTGACTGTGCTTCATTTCTGTATATTCCATAACTTGACAAAATAAATGAATCCCCAAATCCCTTCCTTTTTCAGGAGGTATATTATTTTGTTTATTTCAGGGAGATCTCGAGTTTCTTGTTGCTAAATTCACCAAATATTGAATAGCCTTTTTTTTTTGGTCAATCCCATAAAATTTGGGTTAATACAACACTATCTCCTTCCTATTTGTAATAAAATTGTGTAATAATTTTTCCAGGAAGCATATTTAGTTAGATATAAAAAATATTTTCTATCTATGTTATCAGTAATTATAATGTCACTGTTTGATGAGTGCCTTCTACATTTCTCATATGTATCTCAGAAGAGGAAATTAATTCCTTTTCACAGATGTAGAAGCTGAGGACTAGATGTACTAATCACTTACTCAAGTTCACGCAGTTGGTATGTAGTGAAATGGAAATCTAATCCAAGTAGTTCGATTCCGTAGTACAATCTTCTTTAAGTACCACTGTTCTCTCCCCATTGTGGATCCAATTGAATGATTATCTTTTGTTTAAAAGGTCTGTTTGTTTTTGTCTTGCTTTTCAGAAGAAAACTTTATTTTTTAAGTAATCAGGTTTCTTTGTTTTCTTGCTGAATATTTTAAAGCATATAAGAAAAAATGTAAACACCTGATTCATCATCTCATTAAGACATCTATTTGTTTTTTCTATTTACTATTTATTCTTATAGTAAAGGCAGCCTGGATACTAAAAAGACAATGGGAAGAAAGGGGAGTATGAGAACAAATTATTCAAATAGTATTGGAATTTTATTTTGCAGTAAATAACTGGGATAAGGACTTCATGATGTTATTTCATTTAATCCTCATGATAAATTCATGAGATTGATACAGTGATTCCCAACTTCTGAAATAAGACACTGAGGCTCTGGAAAACAGGATGAGACCTCACTTCACTCAGAGAAAAAGTGCAGGTACCCATCTGCGTTCAGCTTCCTCTGGTTGAAGAACTCAGTATGGAACCAAGTATGGAATTTACGTCCATACTCATTGTTACTTGCCCAGGCCCCTTGGGATTCAGCCACTATAAAGTAGAAAGGAAATATCAGGAAAGGCTCATTTGTTTAGTAGCTGTTTGAAAACCAAATTAACTTTTGAGCTGGAAGGGATTTTAGATATCAGCAGGTTTGATTCCTTTATTTTGCAGATGAATTGATAGTGTCAGAGAGGTTAAGTGTTTTGTCCAAGTTCACACAACAGAGGAGCGTCAGAGGCAGTCCTAGAATTCAAGCTTCTTTTTTCTCTTACTTTCATTGCTCCTCTCTATACCTTATTGCCATATATACAAATTGGAGTACTTTAATTAGTAAAATCTTAAAAATCCAATCTAATGAAGGGGCGTAATTCATGAAAAAGTTATACAAAATGACTTACTCAGATTTTAATTCTTGCCTTACTTCCCAACTCCCCTCCTTTGCCTTCCTCTCCACTCTCTTCCCCCCTCCTTTCCATGGTTTCTGTAATCGTACAAGGGGGCATCTGGGAGGTTAAATACAATTCTGTTTATTGACAGTGATAGGGAAACAAGAAATTATTGGCACAGAGGATAATAGAGTAACAGTATAGCATGGACAGTTTATGGGACGGGAAAGCAATCTCTCAGATTGAGATGAAGATAAGAATCAGAGATTCTTAGGATATAATAGCAGTGGAATTGCTGGGTCAAAAGGCAGTTCCATTTTTAGGTTTTTAAGAAAATTCCATACTGTTTTCCATAGTGGCTGCACCATTCTGCATTCCCACCAACAGTGCACTAGGGTTCCCTTTTCTCCACATCCTCTCCAACATTTGTTGTTTGTTGTCTTGTATATGATGGCCATTCTCACTGGTGTGAAGTGGTATGTCATTGTGGTTTTAATTTGCATCTCTATGATGATTAGTGATGCTGGCATCTTTTCATGTGTCTCTGAATCCTCTGTATGTCCTCCTTGAAGTGTCTGTTCAAGTCTTTTGCCCATTTTTCAATTGGGTTGTTGCAAAACAAGCAAGCAAAATATAACCAGTGACATTGAAATTAAAAACAATCTCAGAGGAAAGGTGGGAGGGGGGTAATTGGGGGGAGAGGGGAAGGTTTCAGGAACAACTATAAAAGATACATGGACAAAACCAAAGGGGGTGGAAGCAAGGGAGGGAGATGAGGATGGCTGTGGTGGAGGGGAGTGGGGGGTAAATGCAGACAACTGTAATTGAGCAACAATAAAATAATTTAAAAAATCAGAGACCCTGAAAATTAAGATATTTATTTTGTGGGTGAAAAAGCAACACTTACCCCCTGCTCAAGGCACCAACAATTTACTTTCTGTGCATAACTGCTCTACAATTTATATTTATTCCCACATATATAATTTAATTTTATTAAAATAAAAAATAAAAATATTGTATTACAAATATGAATTTATATTGGAAGAAGATAAGAATTTACCGATGTAATTGAATTTATCTGAACGTGAAAACTTTGCCTTTGTATCATAGTTGGGTGATTGGGATTCTTCCCCTAATTCCTTTTAGCTGTGGTTTCCAATATTGGCAACGTTTAGTACAATTACTCAAACCGATACCAAATTGGAGAATATGATTGTCCTCAAAAAATAAAAAGACCCAGACATATCATCATTGTGATTTAAAAAGATTTTCAGAAGGAAAAATAAAAGCAGTCTTGGAGAGTGCGGACAGTGGCCTTGATGGCTGATTAGGCAAGTGGGTGGCCTGTTAGGTGGAGCCACTCCAAGGGGCCCAGAGTGAGTAGACAGTAACTCCTCCGGGGGGGTGGCTGGAGGCAGGGCGGACATGAGCCAAGGATCCAAGCATCTTACACATACTTTGTCCCACCACGCTGCACTACAAAATAAAAACTGAAAGATAACATCATAAAGAATTTCCGAAGGCAGCCACAGAGCATTAACCCCAGCATAAGGCTCTCCTGACTACGGGATGCCATGGGATGTACCAGTGCGGTGCTCATGCAGCCAGCCCTGAGTAATAGGTGCGGCCTTTTTTGACTTCTCGCAACTGGAAGAAAGTTTTTAAAATTATATTTTATTGATTATGCTATTACAGTTGACCCATTTTTCCCCTTTGTCACCCTCCACGCAGCACCCCCCCCACACTCCCTCAGTCAATCCGCACACCATGGTTGTACATATAAATTCTTTGGCTACTCCATCTCCTACACTGTACTTTACATCCCCAAGGCTATTCTGTAACTACCTATTTGGACTTAATCCCCTCACCACTTAACCCATTCCCCTACACCCCCAAGTGCTATATTAAGTGCTTGGTGTACAACTATAAGAAAAGACAAATTCTGTAATATATTGAGTTTGAAAAACATTAATAAAACAAATATATAGTTGAACCTTAAACAATACAGGTTTGAACTGCCTGGGTTTACTTAGACGTGGATTGGTTTTAATGCATTCTATAAATACATTTTTCTCTTTTTTATGATTATGTTAATACTTTTTCTGTAGCTTACTGTATTATAAGAATACTACTGTATATGATACTATAACCCATAAAACATGTCTTATGCTATTGCTAGGCTTCTGGTCAACAGTAGGGTATTAGTAGCTCAATTTGGGGGAGTCAAGAGGAGTACATGAATTTTCTATCACACTGGGGGTTGTTGCCCCTAGCCCCCACATTGTTCATGGCCAACTGTACAGATAAATGTACACTCTAACTACACATTGCCATGGAAGAGAAAAAAATTGTTGCATATAATGAAATATGGGATAATGACTTGAATTTTGTTGGTATTAGGACTCTTTGAGAAAATACTATTTTAGTATAAAAAGTAAGAAGTCTCTAGACAGTTAGAGAGTTGGGGGGGGGGGGAGTATTCCAGGCACAAAACAGAAAGTGGTAAAATCCTGAGACAAAAAGCAACTCAACTTTGTTCAAGACACTGACAGACAAGCCAAGTTTAGATGGCCCATAAAGACCAACGGGAAAAGTGGACAAATGCTGCGAAGTAGAGATGGGTCTGGATAGCTGGCCTCTGTTAGGGAAATGTGATTCATTCAAAGTTAAATAGAAAGGTGAGTGTCACATTGTTTGATGTTCATTTTATGATATTGGTCCAGATGCTGTGTAAAGAGTAAATAAAAAGAGGCAAACGAGGGAAGCAGGAAGATGGATTATAAGCCTAAGGAAGTACAGTGAGAGGTGCATGGATAGATTTGTTTTAAGAAGTAGAACTAATGGGATTAATAAAATTTAGTGATGCTGAATTTTGTTTCTGAAGAAGGGGGTTTCTAACTTGCTCAACTTGGTGGGTGCCATTACCGATGTCACGACGAGCAGTTTCAGGGAAGAATGCAGAACACCAAGGGCTCAGGCTGGGCAAGTGCAATTTAAACTTACTGTGGCCTTTGAGTTGGCTAGTATCAGCTCCATTCCCTGCTTTCTGAAATTCTTCCCATCCTGACAGGCCCCCACTTCATCCCCATACAGTGCAGACTGCACTTTTCCTCCCTCAAAGTGCTCATGCACATTCTTTTTCCCCCAATTAATTGTGGTTTTTTTTGAGTCTTGTGTTATATATAGGGAGTTGCTTACACGACCTGGGTTAACCAAGACAGAGAAGTTTGAAAGTAGGAATACATTTTATATGTCCCAAAGACTTGCATTGGCTTTGCAGATAGGAATTTTTATTGATTTTATTCATTTATATTATTGATTTATTATTTTTAATTAATTAGATTTATTGTGGTGGAATTGGTTAATAAGATTATATAGGTTTCAAGTGTACATTTTGGTGATACATGATCTTTGTATTGCATTGTGTGCCCACCACCCAAAGTCAAATCATCTTCGGTCACCATGTATTTGGCCCCCTCTACCCTTTACTACCCCCCACTCCGTTACCCTCTGGTAACCACCATACTATTGTGTGTGCCTATGGGTTTCTGTTTTATATTCCATGTATGAATGAACTCGTATGGTTCTTAGCTTTTTCTGACTGATGTATTTTATTTAATATTCACAAGATCCATCCATGTTGTCAATATTGGCAGTATTTGCCAATGTTGTCAGTATTTGATCTTTACTTATGTATAAGTAGTATTCCACTATGTATATGTACCGTATCTTCTTTATCCAATCATCCATCAAAGGACACTTCGGTTGTTTCCATGTCTTGGCCAACCATGGATAATGCTATAATGAATATAAGGGTGCATAAATCTTTGCAAATAAATGTTTTCAAAATTTTCAGGTAGATACCAAGGAAAGGGATTGCTGGGTCATACGGTAACTCCATTCTTAATTTTTCAAGGAACCTCCATACTTTTTCCATAGTGGCTGTACCAGTTTATATTCCCACCAGCAGTGAATGAGAGTTCCTTTTTCTCTACAGCCTCTCCAACATTTGATTTTATGTATCTCCCTGATAATAGCCCTTCTGACAGATGTGTGGTGGTATCTTATTGGAGTTTTGATTTGCATTTCCCTAATGGCTAGTGAAGTTGAGCATCTTTTCATATATCTGTTGGCCATTTGTATATCTTCCTGTGGGAAGTGTCTGCTCAGGTCCTCTGCCCATTTTTAAATTAGATTGTTTGTTGTTGAGTTGTGTGAGCTCTTTACATATTTTGTATATTAACCCCTTGTGGGAGCTATTGTTTGCAAATGTCTTTTCCTGTTTGGTTAGTTGCCTCTTAATTTGTTGGAAGCTTCCTTCACTGTGAACAAGTTTTTCAGTTTGATGTTGTCCTATGTTTGTTTTTGCCTTTACTTCCCTTGCCTTTGAAGTCAAGTTCATAAAATTTTCTTTAATACCAAGGTCCATAAGTTTAGTCGCTATGTTTTCTTCTATGTAATTTATTGTTTCAGATCTTACATTTAGGTATTTAATCCATTTTGAATTAATTTTTGTAAATGGGGACAAACTGTAGTCTAGTTTCATTCTTTTGCATGTGGCTTTCCAATTTTCCCAGCACCATTTATTGAAAAGGCTTTCTTTTCTACATTGTATGTTTTTGGCCCCTTTTTCAAAAATCATTTGCCCATATACATGTGGTTTTGATTCCAGGTTCTTAGCTCTGTTTCATTGATGTGTGTCTGTTATTCTTCCAATACCATGCTGTTTTGATTATGTAGTATAATTTGAAGTCAGGGACTGCGATACCTCTGCCTTGTTCTTTTTTCTCAGGATTGCTTTGGCTATTCAGGGTCCTTCGTGCTTCCATGCAAATCTGTTGATTTTTTGTTCTATTTCTTTAAAAACTGACATTGGAATTTTGATGGGGTTTGCATTAAATCTGTGTATTGCTTTGACTAATATGGCCATTTTAACTATTTTGATTTTTTTCAATCCATGAACATGCAGTACCCATTTCACTGTGTCTTTTTCAATCTCTTTTTATAATGCTTTGTAGTTCTCAGTATGTAGATCCTTCACATCTTTTAAGTTTGTTCCTAGGTATTTTATTCTTTTTGTTGCAGTTGCAAAAGGAATTTTTTTATTTCCGTTTCCAAAATTTCATTGTTAGTCTATAGGAATGCAGTGGGTTTTTGTACATTAATTTTGTATTCTGTAACTTTACTGTATTAGTTTATTGTTTCTAATAGTTGTTGTTTTTTTTTTGTAGAATCTTTAGGGTTTTCTATATAAATAATTATGTCATCTGCCAAAAGTGACACTTTTAACTTCTTTATTCCTAATTTGGATGCTCTTTATGTCTTTTGCTTGGTTGCTCTGGCTAGGATTTCCAGTACTATGTTGGACAAGAGTGTTAAGAGTGGACATCCCTGTCTTGTTCCTGATTTTAGAGGAAAAACTTCCAGTTTTTCTGTTGAATATGATATTAGCTGCAGGTTTGTCATATGTAGACTTTATCATGATAAGGTAGTTTCTTTATATACGTAGTTTATTAAGTATTTTAATCATAAATAGGCATTGTATTTATGAAATGCCTTTTCTGTGTCTACTGATAAGATTATATTACTTTTATCCTTTGTTAATGTGGGATATTACATTGTTCTATTACAAAGAACCTGGAAGTGTTAATGTGTGGTTCTGCATATGTTTAATCATCCTTGTCGCTCTGGAATAAACCCCACTTGATTGTGATGTACTATTTCTTCATATATTATTGTATTTGATTTGCTAGTATTTTGTTTAAGATTTTTTCATCTGTACTTATCAGAGATATTAATCTGTAGTTTTCTGTGTGTTATCCTTGCTAGGTTTTGGTATCAGTGTTTTTTTGGCCTCATAAAATATGTTAGGAAGTGTTCCTCTTCTTCAGGTTTTTGAAGAGTTTGAAAATGATGCTATCAGATCTTCTTTGAATGTTGGGTAGAATTCAATAATGAAGCAATCTGGTCCTGGACTTTTCTGGGGGGAGGTTTTTAATGGTTGTTTCAATTTCCTCCTTGCTGATCGATCTATTTAGATTTTCCAGTTCTTCATGATTTAGTCTATGAAGATTTTTATATTTTTAGGAACTTATCCATTTCTCCTAGGTTGTTTGTGCCATATACTCTTTCACAGTATTGTAGTATGATCCTTTGTATTTCTGTGATGTCTGTGGTAACTTATTTTTTTCATTTCTAATTTCATTTATATAAGTCTTTTTTCTCTTTTCCTTAGTGAATCCAGCTAGGGATTTGTCAATTTTATTAATCTTTTCAAAGAATCAGTTCTTTGTTGTATTAATTTTTATATAATCTTTTTGTCCTATATTTCATTCAATTCTGCTTATTTTTATTATTTTCTCTCTTCTGCTGACTTTGGGCTACTTTTGTTCTTCTTTTTCCAGTTCTTTAGTTTGTCATGTTTTTTACTTGAGATTTTTCTTGTTTCTTGAGATAGGCCTGTAATAATATAAACTCTCCTCTCATTACTGATTTTGCTGTATCCCAGAAGTCTTTATATGTCACACTATCATTTTTATCTGTTTCTATATATTTTTGATCTTGCCTTTTATTTCTTTCTTGACCTAGTCATTTTTTAGTAGTATGTTGTTTAATTTCCACATATTTGTTGGGGGTGGTTAATTCCTTTTTACAGTTGAATTCTAATTTCAACACATTATGGTCAGAGAATATGCTTGGTATGATTTTAGTCTTCTTAAATTTGTTGAGTCTAGTTTGTGACCCAACACATGGTCTATCCTCGAGACAGTTCCATGTGCACTGGAGGAGAATGTATAATCCGATATTCTGGGAATGAAAGAAGGCTCTGTAAATGTCATTTATGTCCATTTGGTCTAATGTATAATTTAAGGCTGATTATTTCTTTATTGATTTTCTGTTTGGATAATCTATTTAGAGCTGTCAATGGAGTGTTTAGGTCCCCTATTATGATTATGTTTATGTCAATTTCTCCTTTTAGTTCTGATAATAGTTGTTTTGTATATTTCAGTGCTCCCTGATTGGGTGCATTTTTATTGAGAAGTATTATGTCTAAATGATGTAGTGTCCTTTTATCATTATAAAATGTTCACCTATGTCTCTTGTTACCTTTGTTATCTTGAAATCTATTTTGTCAGATATAAGTATAGCTATACCTGCTTTTCTGTGGATGCCATGTGCTTGGAGACTCATTTTCCACCCTTTCATTTTGAGTCTATCTTTGTCTTTACAGCTCAGATATGTCTCCTGAAGGTAGCATGTGGTTGGGTTTGTTTTTTTGTTGTTGTTGTTTTTTTTTGTTTGTTTTTGATACAGTCTGCTACTCTGTGCCTTCTCATTGGTGAAATCCATCCATTTATATTTAGGGTAATTATTGATGTATGAGGATTCCCTATAGCCATTTTATCTTTTGTTTTCTGATACTTCTCTGCTTCCATTGTTTCTTCTTCTTTTCTGTTTCTGTCTGTTGTTTTCATTTGGTAGTATTCCATGCATCTTTACTTTGTTTTCTCTTTTTTTAAGTTATGTGTTTCTGTTTTGAGTTTTATATATGTGGTTACCCTTAGGTTTATGGGGAAAAAAAGTTTCTTATATACAGTAGTCTTTTTTTCCTTTGAATGCATTGGGTCTCTCTCTTTTTTGCAAACTCGGACCTTTACTCTCTCCTCTTCTGCATTTTTGCTGTCACAAATGATCCCTGTTAATCCTGTGTTCTTGGTGATCTTATCCATAGTTTTATGATCTTTTTGTTCCTTGTTTCAGGTAGAATAACTCCTTGAGTATTTCCTGCTATGGAGGTTTTCTGGTGATAAATTCCCTCAGCTTCTGGAAAAGTCTTTATTTTTTCTTTATATCTAAAAGATAACTTTGCTGGATGCATTATTCTTGGCTGGTTATTTCTCTCAGTAGTTTGAATATTTAGTTCCACTCTCTTCTTGCTTGTAGGGCTTCTGTTGAGAAATTTGATGATAGCCTAATTGACTTTTCTTTATATGCCAGTTTCTTTTCTTCCCAGACTGCCTTGAGAAATCTTCTTTTGTCTTTAATTTTTTGATAGTTTTATTGCAATGCGCCTTGGAGAATTGAGGTAAATAGATGTTGTGTTTGCCTCTTGGATTCAAGGATGTAGCTCTTTCTGTAGGTTTTGGAAGGTCTCATCAACTATTTGAATAAACTTTCTGTTACCTTCTCCTTCTCTTCTTCTGTTGTGCTTATTATTCTTATATTGCTCTCTCTGAGGGAATCAGATTGTTCTTGTAGAATTCCTTCATTTTTTATGCTCAAGTCTCCCCTTTTCCCTCTGCATTATTTCTAGATTTTTATCTTCAATGTCACTAATTCTTTCTTCCATCTGGTCTGCTCTATTTTCTAAGCTAGCTAGTTTATTCTTGATCTCTTTTACTGAATTCTTCATCTCTAGAATTCCTATTGTTTTTTTTTTTTTTTTAGAGTTTCAGTCTCTTTGTTAAAGTACTAATTTTGTTCATTGATTTTGTTTCTGAGGTCATTAAAATGCCTATTTGTGTTTTCTTGCATCTTGTTTTTTTTTTCAGACTTGTAATCTCTGTAATTTAAATCATACATTTTCATGTCTTTAAGTTTATTTTCTGGTAATTTTACTTTTTCTTTCTTTGCTGCCTTGTTACCTTGGTTATTAACGGTATTTGACAGGCTCCATTTTTATCTAGAAATCTATGTATGAGTGGCACTTTTCTAGTAGATTGATAAGAAGCCTTTCTATGGTTTTCCAGTGAATGGCACAAAAATCACGTTTTTAGCTCTCTTGCATGCCTCTGGCTTTCCAGATCTCTGCAGGATGGTGGAAAATGGCCTGCGTTCCCTAGGAAAGTGGGTGCCTCTTCTGTGACACTGTCATTGTGGTCCCAGGGGACCAACCCTGCAGGGATACTTGGAGGGCGATGGAGTTCCAAATCCATGAAATCCTAGTGATATCCCCCACAACCAAACACCTCCAGCAGTGCAGCCAGGATACATGGGGCACAGTGAGTTGGGGGAACCCACCACCTTCTTTGTTGCCTTGCCCTCCCCGCACTGGTGGCCTCAGGCCTTTGCAGAGTGACCCTGCATCTACATAGGCCCCAGGGATTGGTTGCCAGTATTCTAGAAATGCATGGATTTTGTTTGGAAAGATACTTCAATCTTTGACTAACATCAGTATCCCAGTTAGGAGTCTATTTCTATTTTTACATTTACTTAATCCTTATTAATGTCTTGTTGATTAGTTTATAGAGCTATGTCTTCACCCACTTTGAACTGTACACTCAATTCAGAAGGGAGAAAACAAGGCCCATTGCCATTCATTTCATGGAAATTCAAATATTCTGTATTTATAAATATAACAGAGGGTTTGATATAGTTAGTGGAACAGAAAGAAAAGACTTTAGGAGTCACAGTGAGGCTTGGCTACATGGATCTGTAGCTGGGGAAATAAATAAAGTGAGGGAAAAATGAAGTACAGGAGTTCAGATGTGAAAAGATGCATCCATGGCCTAGAAGAGTTGGCAATCCTGAGGGAGTAGAAAACTGGATGCAGTGGGGCACCATAATCTTGTTGCCTCATGCATTTAAGTATAATGTGCAAAGATGCATTCATGTACTTCAAGAGGCCTTGCCTGTTAGGGTGAGGCTGGTGATTGAGAAAGGTGGTGGAGAAAGTGTTTATTGCTCTCTCATGGTCATACTCTTCTCATTCTTGAGCATGTAGTTTTGAAGTTCTTACAAAAACAGTGTTTTTAAAAAAAAACATAGCCCTGACTGGTGTGGCTCAGTTGGCTGGACATCATCCCACAAAGTAAAGGATCTCTGGTTCAATTCCAGGTCAGGGCACATGCCTGGGTGACAGTCCAGGTCCCTAGCTGGGGTTGTGCAAGAGGCAACTGATCAATGTGTCTTTCTCATATTGATGTTTTCCTCCCCCTCTTTCTCCCTCCCTTTCCCTCTCTTTATGAATAAACAAATAAAATCTTTTTTAAAAAATAATAAAACATAGACATGAATCTGGATAGGGAGTAATATTTTTGCGTCAGTGACAGAGATGAACCATAGGGACCCATGATGTAAGCCAGATGCTGGGGATAAACTTTTTTTTCCCCCCAGAGTGGTGAGATACATAGATTGGGTGGAATACTTGATTAATTTTATATAATTATAACTGATCATAATTAATTAAAAATTCTTTTTTAAAAAAGTACATCTTATCCATATTTAGATAATTTTTCATGTTTTAGTATTGACATGGGTCCTTTTAAAAAATTCATATACTGTTAGCCTTAAAGACACAAGGACACACAATAAATTCTGTTACAGTAATTCAGGGACTACTCCATGCATGCAATAATTATGATTGTGAGCAACCGAGGAAAATTAGTGTGTAATGTCTTAATTAAAGCTGGGCAACACAATTTTATTTACAGATTGAATTCTATTAAACTTTCAGAGTGGTATATTTTTATTTTACTTTCATGTAATTAATATTTAGCATAGCTCTTTGGGTAACACATTGAATTATTAATGTACATTTTGTGAGAAATATAACTATGTAAAAAAGTCTTTTTGGAAAATAGCCCATAAATTTTGCTATTATATTAAAATGCAAATTTTGCCTCTGGTTTAACAATTTAAAATACATATGAGTTGCATTTTTGCTTGTTTAGAGATATTAGCTGAGAAAAAATTGTTAAAATCTGTTTGATTTTTGCATGGGGGTCTGCTTTCATATTTTTGAACCTGTTCCGGTAATCTTTCCCAGCGGCCTTCTTAACTCATAGATATTATGTGACTGTTGTTTTTGGCTTTAATTCTACTCTTGTTTCCTTTGGAAAAACTGTGACTTGTATCAGCAGCATATTACCAAAGCTACATGGCTATTAAAGTTTGAGCCTTGGGATAAAAGAGTGAAAATTTAAAATTCTTATCATTGGTTTTATCAAAGGACATTGTTATTTTGGTTGTGGCATTCCCTCTAAAGCAGTCTCTAAGAAAAACACCATTTATCTCAGTTTAGCTATAAGAAGTCCACAGAAATCCTTTCTTCATTTTTTAAAATAAGCTTTCAAAATATCCCACAAGTAGAAAACTGTACTTAAGCACAAAACTGTGTAATGTTTAGTAACACCAGATAAATCTTCTGAGCCTTTTGTATTGACAAAATTAATGAAAAAGGAGTAAATGAAAGCTCCCCCAATTTTTTGTTCCTTAATGCTAAAATAGGCCTATATGAATCCTCTATTAGTCATGGTATAGCTCAGATCAGCAGTGAGAATCCTCTGAGTGTAATAAGGGGTAGGATTTCCTGACTGTAGGTGGTAGTTTGTTAACACACTATTGCTCCCATGCAAATGCCTTTGCTCCCATCTCTCACTTGCTTCCACTCATTTGTTCTCACTGCCTGCAACAGAAACTGTGCCTCTCAGCGACTCTGTTCCTGAGCGTAACCAGAGAAAACCAGCCTTTACCTAGCAATCCCTCACTTGCACTGCTTCCCTCCTGGTGGATTAGATTTAGAAATATGTGAAAATAGGACTCTACTATCTTTTATTTGGCAAACATGTTATATCCAATTCCTAATATTCGTATGAAAAGTATTGTTGCACAGGTAATCATGTGCTGCGTAGCATAATTTCATTTCTGTTAAGCATTTTTAAAAAACTGATACTAGTAATTACCTTCATATCACAAAATAAATGCTTTCATAAACTTGTGTTACTCTTCTAGAATTTGAGGAGAGGGTTATTTTATTTTGTTCTCAAAGGATAATTTTCCAATGAGTTTAGCTCTTTCAAAATCAAAGTTCTTCTTCCCGAGTTTAAATATTTAGTATGCCTTATTTGTCCTGGGAAATAGGAAAGACTTTTTCATATACTGATAATACATGCATTAATATTCCAAAGCTAACTAACTACCACAGACCATTAATTCGTTCACCCCATGCATACAAATATTAAACTTCTCTCGTGTGTTACTTCTAGTTTTTAAATGTTTGTAATATTTTGGAATTTGAGGCTAATGTTGGAATGTCTCAAATCAGCAAACAAAATATAGTCCATTAGAAAATTAAAACAGCTTTGGAATTTCAAGACAGAAAGATAAGTAATTCTCACATGATAAACTAAACAAGGTCAGAGTTATTTCTCCAGTTTTTTTTAAAGCCTCCCCTACACACCAAGAACCACCATGTGTTTACTACAAAGTGTCTTTAGTTGCGGAAACAACTAAGAAAATAATTCACTGCTGTCATTCATGATTAACTCCTAGATTATTTTCAAATTGAAAGAGGCCTAAAATTATATGAGTTCATTTCAAGGGGGTATATGGAATAGTCTTCATTTTTATTATTGTATTTTTAATACTAAATATACGACTGCCATATTAAAACAGAACCTCAACTAATATTGTTTACTATACACCTAAACCTGTTTATAAGTGAAACGGTAAATCACTGTAAAGAAAACGTTAAGGAAAATGTAGGACAGTTGGAGCTTGGCTACGGCAGCCATTGTGAACGCAGAACCTGACTCTCGACGGTGCAGGACATGGCGGTCCTATGCATTCTCCTCGTAGCCATAGGTATTAATTATTTGCAAAGAAGCAAGATTTCTCAAAGCCTTCTTGGATCCAGAGGCCTTGTGATGGGGAAGGAACACATTGCTGGTGTGTCAATTTAACAGTAACCGAGACAGCTCTTTGGAGCGGCTGCTTTCACTCCCTCCGTCCTGGAGACCTGGTCTCTCTCCCCACTGCTGCAGCTGCTGCCTCCCATTTCTTTTTGTCTCTTCCACAAGACTTTTTCTTTATCCACCTTCCATGTATGTGATGAGAGCTTGGCTTATGTGATTCTGGAGGCCAGGAGTCCTGTCACTTGCTGTCTGTAAGCTGGAGACTCCGGAAAGCTGGTGGTATCGTTCAGTCCAAGTTTTGAGGCCTGCAAACAGGGAAGCTGATGGTTGAAGTCTCAGTCTGAGGGTGGGAGACCTATGTCCCAGCTCAAGTACCCAGGCACAAGAAGTGAATTTTCTCTTTCTGTGCTTTTTGATCTTTTTAGCCCTCAGGGGATTTAGATGATGTCCACCCACACTGGGGACAGTGATCTGTTTTATTGAGTCAGTTGATTCACATGTTAATCTTGTCCAGGATCACCCACATACACACACACCAAAATAATGTTTAGACTGATCTGGACACCCAGTGAGCCAGTCAAGTGGACGCATACATTTAACCATCACAACCTCTAAGTCTGAGTGGCGTGGCGTAGGCGCCCATTCTTGTTATACTCAGATACGGCCAGAGCGCTGCAGAGATGCCAGATCCAATAGGGCACATTCATTTAGATAGCCTCTGAGCCGAAAATAAGCATTTGTTATCTCTAGGACATCATTCGTGTCAGTGGTGGGCACACTGAAGCCTAAGAGTAATCATACAGCAAATGAGGACAGATTCAAAACTAGAGCCCAGATTTGGTTAGACTAATTGCTAATCAAATGTTATCACCATTTATCCAAAAACATTTATTATAGACCAGTGGCATGTAAGATATTATTTATTATGAGACTAAAAATGATTTAGACATATGAAGGTTTTTTCCTTAAGAAACTAATATATAAAATAGACCAAAGTAATGTGAAGGGGCAGTTAAAGGACTGTAAGAAGGAGTGGCTTATTAGAAAGTTGTGAGATGTTCAAGATCAATTTCTGAATCTGCCAAATCACTGTGACTATTTTTCATTTTTCCTTGTGGTTTCCCTTTCCATTCTAGGAGCCTATTAATACTATGCTCTGCTTTGGCCTAGAGCCTCCTTCTTTTCCCACTCAGTCCTTATCAGAATTTAAATATATTTATTCCTAATAGAACAAATACTTCTCTCGTATCCCTCCCTCTCCTTTTTTGACATTTTTAAACATTACCATTTGATGCAACTCTTTCCAGGTTAAGATTTCTTTTTTCTTGAACTCTCACAGGAGTGTCCAACCTGTGGTCCGGGATGGCTATGAATGCCGCCCGACACAAAATCGTAAATTTACTGAACACCTTTGTTTTGCTCACCAGTTTTTGTAAGTGTTTGTGGGTTTAATCTGTGACCCGAGACAACTCTCCTTCTCCAGTGTGGCCCGCAGACGCCAAAAGGTTGGACGCCCCTGCCTAGCGCTATGTTTACTGTGATTGTGTTATCTCTGTAGGCAGGGAGGCTGTTACTGCCGATTTTAATTTTAATTTTCTGGTTCATTTCAACATGTAGTTATTTTGATTTAGATATTAGAGTAGAATGGAAATCCAAGTGTCCATTAAAAGAGTGACTGGAAAAATAAATTATGATACTTCCACATAGCGAGTGAAACATTACGCAGTTTTGAGGACAAAAGATGTACCCGTACTGACATACGTCTTGCAATACTGTTCAGTGGGCAAAAGAAGCACACAGCAGAAGTGGGTGTACAATTAATTTAACAAACTATGTTCATACACAGATTCGTACGCACATTTTATATATATATGTATATATTTATGTATACACACACAGACACACATACATACACAGAGAACATCTTGAAAATTATGCAAAAAAAATTGTCAGCAGTGCTTCCTACCAGGGAGTGCAGTAGTTACTTTATATATTTCATTACATTTTGAAATTTTGCAATAAGCCTGATTTTATATTACAATAAAATTAATTTATTACAAAACAATAAAATAAGAAAAGAACAGTTGAAAACTACCTATAATTTTAAAGGAAATACTCATTCCACCCCTAGTTTTTGAATTAATGTGATGAAAAGGATGTCTCATATGTTATAGTGCATTGCATATAAAATGTCAACGATTTAACATGTAACAGTTCCAAGTGTCACTTGTAAATAGATATATATTTTTTAATTATTTTATTATCTAGGTTTTGTGTTTTAATGTTTCCAAAGTTTTTCATATTAATAGAGAATAATATATTACATATCTTTACCTGGGAATTAACAATTTTATTTTATTTTATTTTTTTAAATTAAATTTTATTTTAATTGTTGTTCTTATACAGTCCTCTGTTTTCTACTCCCATCCCGTCCCTCC